>JANIHZ010000001.1:6283788-6296488 GCA_027478365.1 Erythroxylum rufum
CTTTCTCATCTCTTTGACTCCTTCTTCCTGCAACATAAAATAGCAATTTGCAGTATCAATTGTCCTAAGGAAAAATTGTAAAGCAATTAACATCAATTTGTAAAAATTTTACTAACAAAATGCAAACAATGTGAGCTCAACATAAGGAACTAATTTAAGCACAAAAGTCGCAATTAGGAGTCAAAAAGTATAGCAACAGTTATGAAAATGCAGTCAATTAATGATGTAAACTTGGGCTCAATCAGTGGGCTTGCATGATGGATGCTTATGAGCTTAGGCCCAATTTGATTAGGTATTTCATATCATGCCATATAGTTAGAGTAACTATATGTATATGCATATATATATATAAGTTATAAGTATAATACCATCTAAGTTAGATGAGACCTTAGTCAAACCCCTCACTTAGAATATTAAAACTAATATCTTCCTTTAATATGGCGAGAACCAGAGTCCTTTTAAAGTTAAGGTTGTTGGGCAAATCCAAGCTCACATTACACATATATGTTTGAACCGCAGAAATAGGATTTTCGGATTAATGGATCAGTTTTAACTAGAAGTGTTGGTTTTTTGGGCAAACCCAAGATTAACGTGGACAGAGGCAAAGTTGGGTAGTGTACATTAGATGTACACGTTTCAAGAGTTGATAGCCTAATAAGTGTGCACACATCAATAGTTGACAGCACTAGATTCGATAGTTACATTGGGGATGCAATTGGTATGATCGATATCTACCGGTTGAACTAAGGTAGCTTGTTGGGCAAACCCAAGGTCATTCTTAGGGATATTGGATATCGACCCACTAATAGAATTTCTCTACGAGTTCTCTCAGATTTATATTGAGGGTTATGAATTCGTGAAAGATAGTGGGAATCATAATGCGTGTTACTAAAGTCCTTATAGACATGTATTTAAGTACATTCTAATTTTTCTCTCTTTGATGATAGGTTGCTATTGCCTAAGTCAACACCATGAGTACTAATGTGAATTTAAGATCATTAATGGAAGCTAATAAGTTGACTGGACCAAACTTACTTGACTGGCTCAGGAACTTGAGAATAGTTCTCAAGTCCGAGAAGCTTGGTTATGTCTTGGAAGAACCTCTTCCTGATTCCCCTGCTACTGATGCCTCTGATGATGATCGGAGGGCATATAGGAAGCATCTCGATGATAGCGAGATGGCTAGTTGTATTATGCTAGTCACTATGATAGCGAGATGACTAGTTGTATTATGCTAGTCACTATGTTATTGGAGCTGCAAAAGTAGCACGAGGCTATGGATGCTCATATCGTTGTATATCATCTTAGGGAGCTCTTTGATGAGCAAGCAAAGTCCGAAAGGTTCAACACTTCGCAATTGCTCTTTCGCTCCAAGATGGTTGAGGGGATATATCCAGTGCAGTATGCACTGAAGATGAATGGCCACAACGAGCAGTTGGCCTCCTCGGGTTTTCTTTTGGATCATAACTTAAGTATTGACTTAATTCTTACGGGTTTAACCAATAGTTACTCACAATTTGTGCTTAACTATCAGATGAACAATATATCTAGCATAATTCCCGAGCTGGTTAATATGCTCAAGGTAGTTGAGCCATCTGTCTACAAGGACAAGGTTGTGATGCTGGTGGACTCTTCTGGTTCGAAGAAAAAGAGTCAAAAGAAGAAGAAGTCCACAGGCCCTACGGGAGGTATCAAGAAAGCAAATAAGACTACCCTAAAGGGAACTTGCCTCCACTATGGTAAGGAAGGCCACTGGAAGAGAAACAGTAAGGCCTGTCTAGAGTCTTTCAAGCAGAAGAAGGCATCTGATGCCCCATCTACTTTGGGTATTTATATTATTAATATTCATATTGTTTCTGATAACAACATATGGGTATTAGATACTGGTTGTGGCTCACACATTTGTAATGACATGTAAGGCCTCAAGAACAGTAAACAACTCAACAAGAGAGAGTCAGACTTGTAAGTGGGCAATGGAGCAAGAGTTGCTGCATTAGTTGTAGGCACATATGTATTGACACTCCCTAGTGGGCTTGTATTAGAATTGGACAATTGTTTTTATGTACTTGCTTTGTCTAAAAATGTAATGTCCGTTTCTAGTCTTAATAAAGCCGGATTTCATTTAAATTTTTGTAACAATGGTTGTTCAATTTATTTGAATAGAATGTTATATGCTTTGGGTACATTACGCAATGACATATACATACTGGATATGTCTAATCTGGTTTTAAATATCAATAATAACAAAAGAATAAAACGAAATAATGTGAAATCATCTTACTTATGGCATTGTCACCTTGGCTATATAAGTGAGAGATGTATGTCTAAACTATACAAGTGTGGTAGTTTAAGGTCATTTGATTATGAATCATATGACACATGCGAATCTTGCTTATTAAGCAAGATGACTAAGTTACCCTTTAAGAGAAAGGGTGAACGAGCTAGTGGACTTTTAGACCTAATATATACTGATGTCCATACATGCCAAAGATGGTTTCGTATGCTTCATTACCTTTATTGATTATCATTCTCGATATGGGTATGTGTATCTTATGAGATACAAGTTTGAAGCCTTTGAAAGGTTCAAAGAATTCATAAATGAAGTTGAGAAATAATTTGGGAGAAGTATTAAATCACTTCGATATGATCGAGGTGTGAATACTTAAGCCAAGAGTTTGTGCATTATCTCAGGGATAATGGAATATTGTCCCAGTGGACTTCACCTTGCATGCCACAACATAATGGTGTGGGTGAGAGGAGAAACCGAACCTTATTAGGCATGGTGAGGTCTGTGATGGATTTAGCAGATTTACTAAAATCCTTTTGGGGGTATGCACTCGAAACTTCTATTTATGTATTAAACAGAGTCTCATCCAAGTCAGTTGATGTTGCTCCATATAAGATATGGACTAACAAGAAACCCCGATATTTCTCATATGAAAGTTTGAGGTTATCTTACTTATATGAAGCTAATTCAGTCAGATAAGCTTGAAGTTAAATCTGACAAGTGTCTGTTTGTAGGATATCCTAAGGAAACTATAGGATATCAGTTCTACCATGTTTCGGAACAAAAGGTGTTTATTTCAAAACATGATGTCTTTTTAGAGAAAGAATTTCTTCTAAAACAGACAGTGGGAGAAAAATTGTACTTATGGAAGTTCAAGATGCTCAAATATATATAGATCAACTGCCTAGACCAGAGACTATTGTTCATGAAGATGAAATAATAGTTCAACCTTCTAGCACATAAGAAGTTCGTAGGTCATACATCATGTTCCCAAGAGGTACGGATTTCTAATAAGTGAACTTAACGACGTATTGCTCATAGAAGATGATGAGCTACTACCTATGAAGAGGTTCTGAAGAGCTCAAAATCTGGAAAAAAAAAAAAAGCTTCAAGCTATGAAATCTGAAATGGATTCCATGTATGAAAACCAAGTATAGACTTTGGTTGACCCATCAGAAGGGATAAAACCCATAGGGTGCAAATGGGTTTTCAAGAAGAAAATTGACATGGAAGGGTAATGTAGTTACCCATAAAGTTAGGCTTGTAGCTAAAGGTTATCATCAAAGGCAAGGTGATGACTATGACAAAATGTTTAGCCCAGTAGCTATGCTTAAATTCATTAGGATATTCCTAGCCATTACCGCTCATTATAACTACGAGATATGGCAAATGGATGTAAAGATGGCTTTCCTTAATGGAAACCTAACCGAGGATGTGTATATGACACAACCTATTGGTTTCATATCCATGATTGGAGAAAAGGTATGCAAGGTTCAAAAATCCATTTATGGATTGAAGCAAGCATCTAGGAGTTGGAATATCTGATTTGATGATACAATCAAAGAACTTGGTTTCTCACAAAATCCGGATGAGCCATGTGTGTATAAGAAGGTTAGTGGGAGCGCAATCTTGTTCCTTATACTGTATGTAGATGACATATTGCTAATAGAAAACGATGTCTCAGCTGTAATCAGTAAAAATTTGGTTAGCTAAGAATGTCTCTATGAAAGACCTTGGAGAAGCAACTTATATTTTAGGGATGAGGATCTGTAGAGATAGATCTAAGAGGTTGCTTGGTCTTTAGTCTATATACATAGACAAGATGCTAAAGAGGTTTAGCTTGGAGTAGTCCAAGAAAGGTTATCTTCCCATGATATATGGGATTACACTCTCTAAATCTATGTGTCCAAAGACACAAGATGAGAGGACTCGTACGAGTTTGATTCCTTATAATTCGACTATAGGATCAATCATGTATGTTATGTTATGTGTTAGACCCAATGTATTGTATACTCTAAGTGTTACGAGCAGATACCAGTCAGACCCTAGTGAGGGTCATTGGGTGGCTGTCAAGAATATCCTTAAGTACTTGAGAAAAGCTAAAGATGTATTTTTGGTATATGGAGAAGGTGATCTTGTGGTAAGCGGGTATACTGGTGCCAACTTCCAATTCGATAGGGATGAATGCAGATCCTAGTTTGGATATGTATTCACACTGACTAGTGGTGCAGTCAGTTGGAAAAGTTCCAAACAAGAGACGACTACTGATTCGATGATAGAGGCAGAGTACATTGCAGCTTCAAAAACCGCAAAAGAAGTAGTTTGGATCAAGAAGTTCATCGTGAATTATGGTATGGTTCTAAGCATTGCTGACCCAGTGCAGTTGTATTGTGACAACAACGGGGCTATAGCATAGGCGAAGGAACCGAGGTCTCATCAGAAGTCCAAACATGTACTCAAGCGCTACCATTTGATTAAAGAGATCATTGGTAGAAATGATGTCAAGATAGAGAGAGTTTCCACTGATCATAATATAGTTGATCCGTTGACTAAGCCTATTTTCCAAAAGAGTTTTGTGTCAAGTGTACACGCCTATGGTATTAGATATCAAGGCGATTGGCATTAGTGCAAGTGGGATTTTGTTAAAGAAGTGCTCTAAAGGCAATCACCTTTAGCATATATTATACAAATCATTTTATGATTTATGATTTGTAAAGGCATTTTTCATTATTTCAATGTTCATACATTTATGGATTTGAAGTTGATCTTTAATTGATTTAATGAAGTCTTTGATGCAAAACATAGCATGGAGGAAATCATGATAAGATCATGATAATGAAATTTCGATCATGTGTAATTATGGTAGTATCTAAACTTTCCCTAGTCATAGGATTAATGAGATGAGATATCATTAATCTGGATAGACTAGTGCATATTATACTCCTTGATTAAATCAAACAGTAGATCTCATAAGTTGTAAACATGAGTTGTTTAGAGTTAACACGTGGATGCTTACTAAAGATAGTAAATGCATTGGATTGACCTACAATAAGACAATCATATGGATATTCTATTCCAGTGTCAACGATAGTCTCATCATAGCAATGGTGCTAGTATCCTTTGACTTGAGGTGCTCAAGGATATCTCAGATATTGATCCTATGCTTTCACTCCATTCATCGATGCCTTTCAGGGGTTACTCATAGGGTAGTGATTGGGTACAGCTTGAGGTATTTGGAGTTATCATTCACCACTCCTGATAGAAGGATATGATACCCATGGCTTCTTATTAGGGTCATTACTCGAGAGTCTCTAGCCAGAGCAGATATATTTCATAAAGAGAGTCTTTAATGATACATAGAGTAATGAGATCCTTAAGATAAGATCTAATATCATTTGGCCTAGATTTGACGTAGTCAGTCTAGTGGGAGTTGACACTTTAACCATGCTCTGAGCCAAGTGGGGTATAGATGGTGAAAGGACGAATTGACGAATTGCATGGCAACATTAAGTATGGAAGGGTTCGTAATCAAACCACTGACTTTTCAATCAATTGGGGGTTATGACGTGTTGTTAAATACCGCTCTTGACTTACTTGAATTAAATGTTAATTCAAGTGGCAAACATAACTGAGAACCTAATGAGTCTCACACATAGGAGATTTGAAGGATGAGTAAAATGGTCTTGAATGGTGATTTAAGAAATGGGAGAGTGTTTTGGATTGTATCGCGATGTGATCATGGTAAAAAACATTTCATAGAATGGATTAGAAACAAGTGTTGTTGGCTTCCATTAATGCATGCTATTCATGGTCATTAACTTCTCATAACTTCCATTAATGCATTTTATTCGAGGTTATTAACTTCCCATTACTTCCATTAATGCATGTTATTTATGACCATTAACTTCCCATAACTTTCCATTAGTGATGGGGGATGTGGAAGGCCAAATGGTGCAGAAAATTGATATAATTTTCTTGCATTTTGTGTAAGACACAAGAAAAGAAAAAGAAAGCTTCTGTTTCTTACACACGCACTTTTTCTCTCTAACTCTCTCAAGAGTTTTTGTCTTTGCTAGCATAAAGAAAGAATTCTAGCCATCTCTTAGTGAGGTTTCATCCTTCTATCTTCGTGTGGACTTTCATTGGAGATAGTTTGCGTTGATTGTTGTGGTTTACGACAACCCAACACAGAGAAGATTAAAGAACGAAGGAGGTCATCAGAAAAGGTATGTAAACATCTTACATTTTATATTTTTGTTTTTCATATCTATATGCATAAGTAAATTTGGTTTTTGAGGTTCCGTTTTATTTCCGCTGCATATATTTGATATATATTATGTATGAGATGTATGATCGGAACCTAACAACCTTGGCTTCTCTTCTTTTCTTTTTCATTTTTGTTCTCATGGTTAACCAAAAAAATGAAGTAATTCATGACTTAATCTTGCTTTTTATACTCTCCACTAATGATACACATGTCATTTCCTCATTAGTTATCTCTAATTACTCACCACCATGTAATTAATGATTCTTAACCTTTAAGATATTCCCTAATTGTTCGTTGAGTGTGATTCATTAATCCACTAATACCATTTTATATAAAAAGACCAAATTGCCCTTTAAAGAATTTAATTCACCAACTAATCAAATTAAATTATGAACATATTATACAATTGTCTTATCATCAAATTGACTATGAAATACTCTAATTAAGGTCAATACTTATTGATTGGATGCTTTAAAAAAATTTGAATGGGTTTAAAATCATCAATACCCATTATTTTCCGAAAGGGGCATTTTAGTCCTAAACTTTTGGAACTCCTAAAATCCATCTAATCGAACTTATTTTTGATCTATTTCAGTATCATTAGACTCTAATACCTATTCTAATATTTTCAAAAATTTTTGGGGTTAGGTCCCCAAAAATCTCTATTCAAACAAAAATACTATTCACCGAAAATAAAAATTTATATTCAAATGAAAGGAAAAGTTCGGGATTTTACAATTACCCTTCATAAAAACTTCGTCCTTAAAATTTAACTAAGCATATTTGTTGAAAACAGGTAGGGATACAATGTATGCATCTGCTGCTTAGGCTTCCACATAGCTTCCCCTTCCGCATGATTCCTCCACTATACCTTAACCAAAGGAATGATCTTATTACGCAGAAATTGTTCTCGGCGGTCGATGATCTGTACTGGTTCCTCCTCGAAAGTCAAATCTTCCTTTAAGTCACTAGTTGTTTTGGTATTACGTGCGAAGGGTCTGCTAGGTACTTGTAAAGAATAGATACATGGAAGACGTTGTAAATCTTTGTGAGCTCATTTGGTAGCTTTAATCGATAAGCCATTGACCTAATTCTTGCTGTGATCTCATACGGTCCCGTATAACACAAACTTAGCTTACTGCGTTTCCCAAACCTAAGTACACATTTCCAAGAGGAAATCGTGAGAAATACTCTATCTCCAATTTTAAATTCAAGATCCCTATGGTGATTATTCGCATAGCTTTTTTTGCCTATGTTAGGCTATCGTTAATCTATTTCGAATAACTTCAATCTTATCTGCTATCACGTGTACAAGTTTGGGACCTATCGATTTCCTTTCACCTACCTTATCCTAACATATTTGAGTTATGCATTTTCTTCCATAAAGTGCCTTATAGGGGCCATGCTAATGTTGGCCTGATAATTGTTATTGTATGTGAACTCTATTAGTGGTAAATGCATGTCCCAACTCCCCCTAAACTCCATGACACAAGATTTAGGCATATCCTCAAGTGTCTGGATAGTCCTCTCTGAATGTCCATCCCTCTGGGGGTGAAAAGCAGTGCTAAACTTCAAGCGTGAACCTAAGTCTTTATACAATCTAAGTCAAAATCTCGATGTAAACATAGGGTTGCGGTTTAAGACAATAGAAATCAACATACCATGGAGTCTCACTATCTCGTCCATATAAAGTTGGGCTAACTTATTTAATGGATAATCATTTTTTATTGGAAGGAAATGTGCGGACTTCATTAACCTGGCCACTATCACCCATATAACACCGTGCCCTTTCTAACTCTGTGGAATTCTTATTACGAAGTCTATAATAATCTTCTCCCACTTCCAATCTGGGATAAGGAGTGGTTGTATTAATCTTGCAGGCTTCTGATGTTCTGCTTTTATCTGTTGACACTTAGAAATGAACTATGTTATTTCCTTCTTCATCCCTTTCCACCAATAGTGTTCTTGGAGTGTATGGTATATTTTCGTGCTACCTGGATGCATAACGTAAGCTAAGGAGTAAGCTTCCTTTAAGATCTCTTTCTTTAGGTCTTTTATATCTGGTACATATAATTGTTACCACCTCATCACTGTACCATCTTCCTTGATTGTAAGGTCTATTCTCTACCCAATTTCAACTATGGCCTTCAACTTCATCAACTATAGATCTTATTTATGTCCCTCTCTAACCTGATCCACCAAAATGGGGGGAACATGAAAGGCATCAGCCATTACATTGGCTTTTCTGGGGTGGTACTCTATCTTATAATCATAATCTTGTATTAGCTCCAACCACCTCCTCTGCCTCATATTTAGTTTCTTATAAGTGAACAAATATTTCAGACTCTTGTAATTCGTGAAAATTCTGCAAGGAACACCATACAAGTAATGCCTCCAAATTCTCAACACAAAATTACTATTGCTAACTTTAGATCGTGGGCAGGGTAGTTATGCTCATGGTTCTTCAATTTCCTAGAAGCATAGGCTAAAACCTTATCATTCTACATCAGAACACACCCTAACCCCTATCTCAAGGGATCACTATACATTACAAATCCATCAGTCCCTGTCAGTAATGTAAGTATAGGAGCTATCGTCAGCCTTTCTTTCAATTAATCAAAACTTCGTTAATAGGCATCTGACCACTCAAACTTCTCTTTTTACATCAAATTGGTCAGTGGGGTTGCTATTATGGAAAATCATTCAACAAATTTCCTATAATAGCCTGCCAATCCAAGGAAGCTCCCGACTTTCGTCATAGTGGTGGGAGTTCTCCAATTAGTAACAACTTCAATCTTTTAGTGATCCATACTAAGTCCTTTAGCTGAGATGAACCCAAGAAGGAAACCTTGTCTAGCCAAAACTGGCACTCATTGAACTTAGTGCATAACTGGTGCTCTCGTAGGGTCTATAATACTATTCAAAGGTGTTCTGCATGCTCCTCATAATTGCCTGAGTATACCCATATGTCATCAATAAAAATGATCACAAACTTATCTAGGTACTCTTGAAACACCATATTCATCAACTGCATAAAAGCAACTAGAGCATTCGTTAATCCAAAGGGCATAACAAAGAATTCATAAGGCTCATGCCTAGTCCTAAAGGCAGTTTTCAAAATATCCTCATTGTGTACTTTCAACTGATAATAACCTGATCTTAGATCAATCTTCGAATACACCTTGGATCCTTGTAGCTGATCGAATATATCATTAATCTTCGGGAGCAAAAATTGGTTATGAACTGTCACTTTGTTCAGTTTTCTATAGTCGATACATAACCTTAAACTCCTATCCTTCTTTTTAGCAAATAAGACTGAAGTCCCCTATAGAGAAGTACTAGGTCTCACAAAACTCTTATATAATAACTCCTTTATTTACACTTTCAATTTCTTTAAATCCTCTAGAGCCATTCTGTATGGAGTAATTGAAATCGGTTAGGTTTTCGAAGTTAAATCTATCCCAAACTCTATTACCCTATTTGGGGGTAATCTTGAAAAATCCTCTGGAAACATGTTGGGGAACTCTTTGACCACCGAAATATCTCCTAATTAAACCTCATCATTACCGTATTTAATCATGTACGTTAGATATCCCCGGTATCCTTTACGAAGCCTTTTACTAGCTACCATGGCAGTAACTATACTAGTAGGAAGAACTTTCCGTATCCCACGAAATGTCACCTCTAGTTTCCCTAATCGACTTAGCCTAACCTCCTTTTTAAAACAATCCACTACATCGCAATGTGTGGCTAACCAATCCATTCCGAGAAAATCATCAAAATCCCAAATATCCAATATGATTAGGCTTGCTAGAAACTCCTTACCTTCAATTAGTATTTTACTATCTACAAACACTCTTTTAGCGAAGAGTGAGTTACCAACTGGGATGGAAACTACTATCCCAGTGTCTAATAACTGAGGCTCAACATTCAATTTTGCAAAAAAAAACTCATAGACATAAAAGAATGGGTAGCACCAAAATCTACTAAAGCACATGCATCTTGATCAAAGACAGAAATCATACTGGTGATTACATCTGGTATGGCATTAGCCTCTTCCTGGGTGACCGCAAAAACTTGTGCTTGTGCATGGGGTCTACTTACCTATCTTGTAGGGGCTGCTCCCCTACCCCCTGAACCTCTTTTGGATGTAGTAAAACTTGACCCTCTAGTTTGAGAACTTACATAAACGTCACATAGTCCAAATTCATCATTTAAGCCACCGATCAATTTCATTTTTTATTTTCAACACACTAATTAGCTTCCTATATATATGAATTGAAGTCTAAACATATAAAATGAAATCAAACCAATTTTTAATTACAAAACCCTAACCTTTACCAATTTTTCAAGTTTGATCTCCTAGTTTGCACTTTTGCTTTCAACCCTTAAATGCTTCCAAGCTTAATATATTCTTTATGGCAAGTTAAAAACCACCATTGATTTTAAATAAATCCATCCCACTCAAAAACTCACAAAACTAGTAGCTTAAGCTAGGAAATCTTTCTTTTTCTTTCAATCTCTTGGATAATTGATAAGCACTTAGATTTGATCAAGATTTTTCCAAATCACACTCAAAATCCAAAAAAAGGCTACCTCTCCTTGGCTTCTCTTCTCTTCTTTTTCGTTTTTGCTCTCACAGTTAACCCATACAAATGAAGCAATTCATGACTTAATCTTGCTTTTTATAGTCTCCGCTAATGATACACATGTCATTTCCTCATTGGTCATCTATAATGACTCATCACCATGTAATTAATAATTTTAACCATTAAGAAATTCTTTAATTGGTCATTAAGTGTGATTCATTAATCCACTAATACCATTTTATATAAAACGACCAAATTGCCTTTAATGAATTTAATTCACCAACTGATCGAATTAAATTATGAAAAATTTCACAACCGTCTTATCATCAAATTGATCATGAAATACTCTAATTATAGTCAATACGTATTGATCAGATTCTTTAAAAAAAATTAATGAGTTTAAAATCATCAATACCCATTAGTTTCCAAAAAAGACATTTTAATCCTAAATTTTCGGAACTCCTAAAATCCATATGATCGAACTTATTTTTGATCCATTTCAATATCATTAGACCCTAATATCTATTCTGATTATTTTCAATTTTTTTCAAGGTTGGGTCCCTAAAAATTACTATTTAAATGAAAATACTATTTAACAAAAATAAAAATTTATATTTAAATAAAAGGAAAGTTCAGGTTTTACATTTGATGTACAAATAATCAGTGTTTAATCATAACACAACACGAATTTGTGATAGATACAGCAAACTGATCATCCAACGTTCAAACCAATGATTTTAAAACTGGACCGGAATAGCCGGTTCAACCGGATTAACCTCGAACTTGCCTGATTTTCGGTTCAGCTTTTATTATTAATCGTTATGAATGAAAACCGGCTGGTTTATTGTTAAACCACAGATCTGAATTGTGAAGAATCGTAGATACGGTTCTTCTTCTTCTTCACGATGGGTCACCAACAGACCCTTGTCGTAAAATCTTCCCTAATATGTAAAATCACAGATCAAATCAAGGATATAAAAGGATCCTTTATAATATACAAAGAGAAATTGCAAAAGGCAGAGAGTATAGAGATAGAGAAAAAAAAACACCAAAGAGGAGAAGAGAACCACTGGTGTTTAGTGAAACACCCAAGGTTCAAAGAAGAGAAGAACTATCGCAAAATAGACCCATGGTCAAGTAGAGAATAGTCATCACACAAAAAAACACCCAAGTTTCAAATAAAAGAACTATCGTAGAATAGATCTAAGGTCAAGTAGAAAAGAGTCATTGCAGAACAAACAAAACACCCAAAAGACTTCTCTGACCATTGACAATTTCTTATTGAATACTTGAAGCATTGGGAGAAGCTATTACTTGAGAGACGTGAAAGAAATTTTCTTCTTAAATACTTGAAGCATTGAGACAAGTTATTACTCACGATATGTGAAAAAATGAGGTTTTATTTATTATTTTGTCTTCTTAGAGTGTTATAATTACGATGATAAAAGTGGGGTACATTAGTATTGAAAATAGAAAATAAATTTTAAAAAATTGTAATTACTTTTTGTGGCTGATTAAAATTTATTATGCTATATTTTATATCACATTTAATAGAAA
>JANIHZ010000001.1:6385953-6404313 GCA_027478365.1 Erythroxylum rufum
ACATTTTTAATATAATTCAAGATCTATTCTAACTGCTAAACTTACAATTTATTAAACTAATGTAAACCTCCTTACTCCTAACAAGTGAAACTATTTTTCTTATAATAATTCTTTTTTTTACTAGAGTTAATTACAAAAAAATCTCAAACTTTGCTCAATTTTGTATTTATAGTCCTAACTTTAAAATGTGACAATAAAATGCTCAAACTTTTAATTTTTTTAAATTTTATCCTGACTTTAGTCTTTCCGTTAAGTTTGCTGACGTGGCTTACTACGTGTCTAGAAACCCTAAATATTAATAAACATCATCTAAAATTAACACAACAAATACAGACTAATGAAACGACGTCGTTTAATCACATATCTAAGCGACGTGTCGTTTAATCACATAACTAAGTGACATCGATGTTTAAAAATGACCTAAATTAGTTCTCACCCCCTTCATTCAGTTTGTTCTCCTGACTCTCACCCCTTCGGTTAGTTTATGTAGCCTTATTCTTTTGTTATCTGTTTGTTCTTCTAATGCCCTTAACCTTGGGATTGCAACACACAACATATTTGAGGTAATTCATCTCTTTATTACTCTTTGGGTTAGTTTCTTAGTTATATGCATGTCGTGGGCAATTCGGCTTTGATATTTTGTTCGTGGGTTTGGTTTGGTTTATAGCTTTTCACTCTTAGTTTTAAAAGGTTGGATTTTTGCATGTAGATGACACGATGAATCTTTTTTCTTAATGGATAAATCTATAGATGCTTTCTGCTCTGTTGATCTAGCCTTCAGGTTTGTTATAGATCTTGTTGCTAAATTCGTTTGTTGAGATTCTAGTTCCTATACATGAAGACTTATAGATCTTAAGACCTAGGTTTTGTTAGGTTATCATTCTTAAGTTCAGTAGATTCTTTTTCTTTCTTGATAAGTATTGTCTTTACCTTTCCTTTTCTTGTTCTGGATCACAACCTTCAATGGTCATGGAGATTGGAGATCACAATCTAAAGATTTGATCTTTATGCTTCTGGTGAATAATTGTGTTATGATGTATATCAAATTGCAAAATAAGTTAATAAAACTACTGACCTTTTCATAGATCAAATAAATAGTTATGATGAATCTTAAGAATTGCAATTTTTGGGGCTTGATTATCCATGTGTTTTAGTTTTGAAGAAACTCTTGTTCTTGTTTAAATTATCTTCGCTTTTGTAAGATTGACAGATGTGTTTAACTTTTATCTTTCACAAGATGTGAATTCTTAACTGATGGGTTTTTCATCATTATTTTAGGCTATGCTTAGCACATAAAATGGTGAAATTTTGTTGCATCAGAGCTAGTTATTTATTCACAATGAAGATGTTCTTCTTTACATAAATTTATTCTGCAATGATTACAAGCTCATTTAAACTAGTAATTAAATATTTGTATGATGATATTGTAACAAGATACAGAAATATGGGTAGAAATAGAGTATATATAACTTTCATTGCTTATGCACCTAGTGTATATTTGATATGGGAAGAGTATCAAGGTGTTGCTAATGGATTCAATAGTGTTATTTATTATTCTTTTGATAATGTAGCAAAAGCTGGAATGATATATTATCAATTTTGTCGAGAGAAAGCGTTATGTTTAAAATAATTTTAATATATATTATTTGTTATATATGATAATTTAATTGGATTCAATTATAGTTAATAATGTATTTTCTATAGATAATTTAGATTTTGAATATTGATTGCCCTAATTGTAATGAGAAGATGAAGTTACAGATATTAAATGCTAAGCCTAATATTGTTCAACATTTTTATGAATACATCAATACAAAAGTAAGTATTTCAGTATTGTTTTTAACAATGTTATTTGTATCAATTCATGTTAATCAATATTCAAACTAAAGGTTTCTTGTAGGTACTTGGTATTTGTAAGAGGGACCAAAGGTTGTTATTGTCAGAAAAAATGTCAAACATGTTCTGGGTGTTAGGGTAAAAGTCTTGTTTGGAAGATGTCTTGTTGTTCGCAAAAAGTAGTATACGTAATAATATATTTTCATAATGCAAATTTATTATAAGTCCTAATATTTGTGTTTATATCTTTATTTTGTAGGTCTCACATGATTTCATAGCTTAGACATCAGATGTAAGAATGAAAAAAATGGAGACATTGTAATAATTAGAAGAGCAAATGTGAGACTGAGACTCTTTTTTTTTTCAATCACCAACCATTATAATATTAAGTTGTTGTGTTTACTTTGGATGTTCTCTCTCACACACTATCTTTCTCTCTCTTTCGCTTCATTATTTCTCGATTATTAATTAAGAACTTATTATAAGGTACAAGTAAATGCCTGATTATTTTAAAGGTTTAAAAATTAGTTGAACCTACCATAATATTCAGTTGTTATGTTTACCATTGAAAACAGGTGTATAGCTTTGTAAAGTTATTACAGTGTGCATATCTTTAATCTAGCCAATTTTGCTAAATATAAAAAGCAGAAGTAAAGACCAAGATAACAAGTAATCTTCTATCATAGACACTTTCTTTCAATTTAGTTATAAACAACTAGCAAATATATCGATCATTGTACACTTAGCCCTATAACATTAAGATTTAATGACCTGTAATGTATATTTTGATTTGATATCATCCATTATTTCAGTAACAAGCCAATTTGGGTTCCTCCTAAACTTATGTAAGATTTCATTTGCTATCCATTTCCTGCTAACTTTCTTGTTCCTTTGCACTTTATTGCAGTTATGATTGTTTTATACTATTTTCACAGAAAATGTTTTCTCATTTTCAATCCAGCTAGCATATATTCAAAAGGGACATTATACCTCACAAACTGTTTCCATTCTCACACCAGATTTTGCTATTGAAACATTATATTCATTTGTAATTGCATACTTTCTTATTGCTTCCCTCAACATCTCATCCTTAAAATTCATTCCAATTTTAAACTTAAAATATGTCATAACAACTTTTGGATTAAAAACAAAGTGTTTCTTCTTTGGAATAGATGCTTCGTCATCACTACAAAGTGGTGATTGAATTTTAGCATCACTATCCTCATATTCACTATCTGCATAATGTGAACTTCTTCTTCTTTTCCCGTATCTTTAGAATGATCACCTTCTTCATTGAAATTCTTTCCACAGCCTCCAACCTTATCGACAACATTGTCGCATTCAAACCCACTATGTAAAGTCTTCCCACATCTCTTCTCATATGTTCTCGCAAAAACATATTCTTCATCATCAGTTGCAAATAACTCCTTATTAACTAAATCATCTCCAAAATTACTATCCTATATAACAATGAAATCCTCATCTTGCTTCAATTGAACTTGAAGCATTCCCTCATCATTATCATCAAATTCATTGAGAATATCAGAGTCTGATTCTTCACCATGTGTTGTAGGATGCTAATAACCATGATAGTAGTAGATTTTAACATTTTGATAATTCAAATCTTCCATTTGTTGGAGCATAGCCAACGTGTCCTTATCATAGTGTAAGCTAAAAATTCCTTTTAGAATTAGCATGCTAAATTCATCACTACCCATCTCCTTCTTCCTTTTAATCTTGCCACTAACATATTTATTATCATGCCTTTCCAACACTCCATCATAATAAAATTCAAATTTTCCCAACAGATTCAAAGGGAAAGTGTGATTGAATACAAAATGATATATATTCCAAGAAGGAAAAGAAGCAACAACTAAGAAATCTCAAATTGGGACAATTAGAAAACCTAAAGAGAAGTAAATCATACTTAACATCACCATTATTAACCCATCTTTTAATCTCAAAGTACTTCAATTCTATATACTTTGCATTGTCTATGTTCTTTGTGTTCTTACATATGAGTCATCACAATATAATTTTATTGACTTAGGAATATAATTAATAATCTTAACCAATGTAATGAATTTTTTTTTTTACCATTTGGGTTCAGCTCCAACTTCAAAATAAGTTAAATTTTCTGCTATTAATGTAGGAGTTACACCATATTATCTATAGCTTTTCCAAGAAAAGACACTTCCTACAAACTTGAAATATAGCCTACATTTGACTTTCTATCATCTGAGCTCGCATCAGTAATATAGCCTACAAGTGACTTTCTATCATTTGAGCTCGCGTCAGTAATTAGCCATGCCTATGTATTGTCAAAATGTAAAGAAGAACAGCCTCATAGCAAATAAATTTATGTAAAGAAGAAGCATTTGTAATCATTGCATAATAAATTTATGTAAACAAGAACATCTTCATTGCGAATAAATAAGCAACTTTGACGCATCAAATTGTCACCATTTTTATGTGTTAAGTATAGCCTGAAATAGTGATGAAAGACAATACTTATCAAGGAAGAAAAAGAATCCACTGAACTTAAGACTGATAAACCTGACAAAACCTATGGCTCAAGATCCAAAAGTCTTCATGTATTGAAACTAGAATCTTAACAATTGAATTCAACAACCAGATCCATAACAAACTTAAAGGCTAGATCAATAGACCAGAAAGCATTTGTAGATCTATCCATTGAGAAAAAAGACTCATCATGTCATTTACATGAAAAAAATCCCACTTTTTAGGACCAAGAGTAAAAAACTATAAACCAAACCAAACCCATGAACAAAACATCAAAGCTTAATTACCGACGACATGCATATAACTAGAAAACTAATCCAGAGAGCAACAAAGAGATGAATTACGTCAAATGTGTTATGTGTTGTGATGCGAGAGTAGCTTAGGCTGTCCAGAGGTTGAGGGAATCAATAGAATAAACAGATAACGAAAAGATGAAGTTGCATAAACTGAACGAAATGGGTGAGAGTCGGTAACAGACTAAACAAAGGGGATGAGAACTGATTTAGGTTATTTTTAAACAACAATGTTGTTTAGTTATGTGATTAAACGTCGTCGTTTCATTAATCTGTATTTGTTGTGTTAATTTTGGCTGACGTGTATTAATAGTTAGGGTTTATAGACATATGACAAGTCATGTCAGTAAACTTAACAGAAAGACTAAAGCCGAATTAAAATTGAAAAAAGTTAAAAATTTAAGCATTTTATTGTTATTTTTTGAAATTCAAGTTATAATTGCAAAATTGAGCGGAGTTTAAAATTTTTTTATAATTAACCCTTTTTTGTTACAGGCATCCTCTTGCCTATAACATTCTTCTATCTTATAATATCATTAATCTTTTAGTTAATTTTAAAATTTCACTTATTTTTTTGGCCTTAAAATGGAATTAGGTTTCCTAATGAACTGATATCTTTACCTCGATATTATTGCATTTTAATGCACTTAGAACAGTTCTTAATAGCGATGAGATCGTATGATGATTCTCTGGCTAGCGTAATTAATTCCCAACAGTTAGAGCGAGCAAGACAATATCGGTCAATGGACTTTTTTTATAAGCTAGACCAAACCCTCTGTAAATGGATAATGTACGTATGCCTCATCTTCAGTGCTTTCTTTCGTACAAATATTTCAAGTTATGCTGCAACTAATGTCCAAGAATTTATGGGAAATCAGATTCTAGTACAGGTCGGATATAAGTTTGAAAGAAGTGAGACTTTTCATCTGAAAATTTATGAAGACTGTTGTTTTCACAATTTACAGTTGGGTGAGTCCACTTCAATGCATCACAGAAGCGAGAAGTTGTAACAACTTCAATATCAAGAAAGCAGGTTAAGTAGCTGTCAGCAACAATCGGTGATAGTAGGGAAAAATATAAGCTCCCAACCAAATCTGGGTTATGCAGTAAGGATCGAAACCTTAATTTTATCTCTCTCATGTGGATTTGATTGTACAAAGGAGTATTTTTCTTTGCTGCAGATTAAGAATTTATCTTTTCTACCTCTTCAGAATACACATATGTTTGGGACTTAGGATGGGATCCTATGATTGATATCCTTTGCACTTGTGACTTGTGAGGCTCAACTAATGAATAAAATTATTAGAACCCTTATTTTTTCTGATCTATAAACCAATTTCCTTTTGATTCCGTACCAACTGGAGAATCAATGAATTCGGACTCCTGCAATAGCAAGTTTAATATGCTTATAATCCAAAACATGGTGCGTGGTCTCTTAATAAATTGCAACTTGAGAGATGAAAACAACGTCGAGACGTGAAGCAGCCGTGTATGGCTGGTCCAAGTGGGGTTGTATTTATTTTTAGCCATTCGAGGGATTTAACCCAATAGTGGAAGTTTTATATATTAATGGACGATCTCATAACAAAAGTAATTCGTTTTATGTAGCTTGTGTCGGGTGTACGTGTGTGCATATGATCCAAAAAAGCACGCAAAAACAAATAAAACGACGCAGAATGTTTTCTCCGGATTGTGCACGTGAAGTAACAGAAACATCATTACGCTTAGGCTTTGAGAAAGTTTGGTATCATATTTATTTACATGTCTAAGAATATTTGCACCTAAGCATGTATAGAAGGGAAAAGCTTGGAACGTTTTCAACAAAGTGTAAAGTCGTGAATCGTCTGTCTTTCTAGTGATATTGATACGTACTGTGAAAAAGCAGGTAATTCATTTTTGTAGACTGTTGGGGAAAACAAAATTTGACACTTGAATGCTGTTAAGTTATGGATCCTCTTGGCAATTGGCAGAGAGGTTAGTAAATTTGAGGTCATTTATGTGTGGGATGGCGATGAAATGTGAAGTAGTTGAAACAGGAGAGTTTTTCATTCATTATGAAGGATGTGGCAAGCCGTTGTTGGCTACCTCTTCCCAAGATCATACCATAAATGCCTCATCCACCACCAAAATGCTTTTTTTTTGTCTTATACCAGCCTCAGTTAAATATAAGTTCTCTCTTCAAATCGATCAGTTCTTTTCATGAATAATGCATGAGGTCTGTGTAAGGTCTAATACCAAGTTAATTTGTTCCAAAAGTAAGAGAGTTATAAGTTAACTATAGTATATGATAAGCATACATCGCCTGAATTGAAAAAGGTCTTCCTTAAAGATGAAAATGACACATCTTTTTTCCTGGGAAATTGATACAGACGTCTTCTTTCTGTTCCCATGTGAGTTTGATGGGAATGTTAAAGCTTTGCTTCTGCATATATCATGAGTCAAAGCTGATCCTTAGGCATCTTATATCGCTTTTCTCACCAGCACAAACATTCATTGCTGCCATTCCCCTCTCACTTTCTGTTCCCACACCCAATTTCCTTTTATCAGATTTTCTAAGAACGACCAAAAAAATGACCAGTCCTTGGCCTTTCCCATCAATATTTTCGCTTCTATTGCAGATAAATAAGAATGGAAACCCTCATAAAGGAAATGACAGTATCAAATCAATACAAGATGACCCCAACCTCCTGTCAAATATCCATCAGCGTAGAACAGTTAGTACTCTATTTCGTTCTCACCCAGAGCCAACATAACAAGATGTCTCGTGACAGCACAAATAGGATGAACTGTGGACCACCTCATCTTCGTTTTCAGCCACATGCTTCTAGATTGTACATTAAAATGATTAATATGATATAATCCTATCGCTTTCTTCTTTATGGTTTGGTGTTTTAAATACAGTAAGCTGGATTGTAAGACTCCAACTCCAAGGTGACGCTATATTATATATGCATTTGATTTCTTCTTGCTGCCATCAAATCTACCTCTAAAAGAATATATAGTAATTTACGTTCTTAGTTTTAGTTATTACAGAATAACTATTATTTAGTCGAATTAAACTTTAATATCTAACAAAACCATCTTAGCAATTGCATATGCTGCCATTTGGCAAAACAAAGCAGGTCACCCCGCCAGGAGCACTTTATTGGATAGAGTAAACTTAATTTGGATTGAGTGAAGCTGAATACTTACAGAGTTTCGAAGCGGTCATCTTCTTCGGCCTCAGTAGGGGGACTTATTAGGGACAGCTTCGGAATTTAGATGGAAGGCTTTGTACATAATCTTGACTGGTGTTTTTCGGTTTTTGCAAAACTCTAGAGTGTCCTTTCCGGTTTGAATCTGGCGTGAAATTTTGGATTTCGCAAGGTGGAACTTGAGCTGGATTCTCAAGTAGTGATGAGCATGATTTCTGACTTTGCTAAATGTACAACATCGTCAAATCCTTTAGTTATGGGCGTCAACGAGTTACTTAATTCGCAACTAGGTTGTTACCCCTCGTCATTCCTACCGAGAAAGTAACAGGTGCGCCAACCGATTCGCTAATTTTACTGTCAACTTTGAGCTCGGGATTACTACTTTTGTAAATGCACCTTCAAAGTGTCTCTCGATCCTCCTCGAGGATTTAGCTAGGATTAGTTTCCTTCGTCTAGTTGTGTAATTTTAGTAATTTTCTCCTTTTATACCAAAAAAAAACGTGGATCCTTGATTAGAACGAGACTATCAATGAACTGTAGAAGTACGCTTTAGTTGAACCTAACGAGGATAACCAAGTGATAGAAAGATTGACGAGTCTACAATTAGGATTCCTTTTATCATAACTACCTCTATTACTTAGGCTTAAAGCAGAGTATTATTAAACTTCTACAAATCTTGTGTGTTAGCAGAATTTACATTTAATGTTGTCGTTTTTGTTGTTATAATTGAAACACTTGAAGGGTTTGAAGAAGTATCCAAGTCCTACTCCTATCTAGGAATTGAACATCTCGGATCTTCAATGGGGACTAGCTTAGTAGCTTTAGTCAGCTTCTATCCAAACTTACATTGAGATTGGGAGCTATGTGGAGACTGGGCAGTAATAAATTTTGGATTTCATTTGCATATATATATATAGATGCTGATATTTATAATTGATAGTAGTAACAACACAGTAGTAATAATCTTCTCCGCAAGACCAAAACAAGCACAACCCCTATCTTGGCGATTATAACCAAATCCAAATGAGAAAGGCCAATTTAACCTCTCTTGAGTTCGAGCCAGCAGCTAACACTTTTTAGCCACAGCTAAAACCCAAATGACCAAACCTTATTCATCAGCAACACTCCAAGTCATGTCATTCTCAAAAATCCAGTGGCACACCTCGATCCGACCCGGACCTGAACCCAAAGCCAAGAAAGCACCATGGGTCGGACCCCAAGCAGATGTGTCAATGTGACAGATGGCAACGCCTTGATTGATCTTCCTCTTAGTTTTCGGATCCAAAATGTCCGCTTCATAGACCCGAACCTTTGGAACAGAGTGGCAGTAATAGAGCAAATAAGGGTACAAGCTCTGGTGACAAGACACTGACTTGGTTATCTTCCCACCGTTGATTCCTCTCACCGAACCAATCATGATGTTTTCCTTAGACCCATTGACGTTTTCGGTCGTACGGACCACCACATTACGCCCCAAAACGGAGGTGACGAAGTCGATTAAATCCTCCGCAGACCCAACACAACGCTTGGTCTCGCCGGCACTTGGTGCTCTCTCGCACTCACTAATGGCGTCCGAAATAATGCTCTCCAAGCTTGAATTATCACCGGCGTGAAATATTCGTTTAAGCTCCGATATCTTAGAGGTAGAGAACGGTAATTTCGACGTGATGGTTCGGGGCAAAAATGACCTTTTCGGCATTTTATCTCTAATGTCCGGCATAGGCATGACAGTCCCCTTCTTGACCATTGACTCGCGAAAAAACTTACCCGGTTCAACCCACTTATTCACCAAACTGCCGCTCACCTTCTTCTTCGTACCATCAGAGCTGCTAACATTAGTGTACTTTGCAAAAGTCACACCATGTTTTGCGTACTCTTTGAAAGTGTTGTTAACTCCGTAGATCTTGAACCCAATATGCTGTCCCTGAGAATCTTGACCATACCCAGAAAACTTATCAGTCCCTTCATTGAATGACTTACCATAATTCGCAAAGTTAATGGTCTCTGCATTGGATTTCTTCCCATAAGACTCAAACGAATCATCACCAACATTCGCCTGGTCTCTGTAATTCGCAAAGCTGTCACTGCCGGAGTTTCCATCGGCACCGTAGTTCCTGAACGTGTTTTCGGGGACATTACCATTAGTCCCATATGACTTGAACGTATCATTAGCCCCATTACCAGTCTCACCATAATTCGAGAAGCCAGAACCCATCACATTAGAGCTTTCTCCATATCCAGTGAACTCATTAGGCACTCCATTGCCATTCTTCCCATAACTAGCGAAATTTTCACTGCCTGCGTTTGCATTCTCCGTGTAAGTAGAGAAGGAATGAGCCCTCCCGTTGCCATCATCGGCGTAAGTGGTGAACCGGAGATTTGGGACGTTCACTTCTTCATTGTACATCTTGAATTCACCGACCCCACCTGTGGCTCCGGTTCCGTAGGTGTTAAAGCTCTGATCAACAACATTGGAATCAGGGGCATAGTTGGCAAACTTATCATTGTGACCGACTGCGTTGCGACTGTATCGCCGAAAGGAGTCAAGAGGAACGTTTACTCCGTCGGAGTAGTTCTTGAACGAATCAAGTCCTCCGGTTCTGGCATTACCATAGTTGGAGAAGTTTTTGTTCTGATAGACGGCAAAGTTGGAGTCTTTATCGTGTTTCTCAAGACTCGGGGACAAATCGGGAAAGCAGAAAAGTTTTGCGGTGGAGCAAAACGCCGGGAGCTGAGTGTTGAGTGAGTTTTGAGTGGCAAGTTTGGAGAAACTGGCGGCGTCCACAGCACTCATCGGCGAGACCTTGGAGAGAAGGAATTGAGATTTGGGTAAGTTGTTGCGGATCTCTTTGTTCCAGTACCGGAGTAGAGAAGCTTTTGGTGTGAATGGGTTCTCCGCTGCCAGCGACGGCGACTCGTCGGCTCTGACATAATCCCCCTGCATTGTGAAGTAAGAGATCCAAATAAACCATAAAGATTGGAACTTGAAGAATAGAACATACCAAGATGCAGAAAAAGAGTTGAGAAACAGAGTAAGGACATAGGCTTACATTGAGCAAAAACAGAATACACAGGAGAGTGAAGAAGAGAGGAGCAATGGAGTGACTGTGCATTGTTTTCTTTAGTGAGAATGTTTTTGGGTTTGTTTGTAGGGTTATATATTGAAGTTGAATTATATAAAAGGGAGAGGCGTGACTGTTGGGAGCGACTTGGGACTTGAATGCTGCTGGGTATGTTGTATGTGGTTAACGAGCTTTGACGCGGAAGCTGGTCGGTTTTTGGATTACCTGTCACAAGAAAAGATGGGGAGGAGAAAAAGGAACAAAGTGAATACAAAAAGGTTTAAAAAAAGGTAAAGAAGGGAATACTAATTTGGAAGAAGAAAGTTTCTCTTACTGTAAATAAAAGAAAGAAAGGGAGCGTTCAAATACTCAGAGAGAAATAAGATAGCACATTCTTGATTCTACCCGAGTCGAGTCGAGTCGAGTCGAGTCCTATATAAGGGGGACTAAGGAAAAGAAAAAGCAACTGTGGCGGCCTTTTCATCATGTTAATCTGATTCATTTAGTTGAGTTAATTAATGCCAAAACCCCTTTGTTTTGATGGTTGTAATGATTCGGTGTTGTCCAATACTGTATGTAAATTAATCACTAATGCTTAAACCAAACTAGGAAAGTATGTTTTAAACTGGGTTCGACATATCTATTAAAGAAAAGATTTGACTGAGTATCAATCGCACACATTACATTAGCAGCAATAATATCATTCTCAACCATAACATTGGCTACTGAAATGACACCCTCCGAATTCTGTTTCGTTTAGTAAAATTCACAGGGTACAGAAGTGGAATGTGTATGGGAGTTTGTGGATTTTGTGATTACATAGTAAGAGCATAAAAGTGCAAACCGGCATGTCTTTAAGTGCTTGCGTTACGTGTCTTGCGTAAATGATTGACAGGTAAGTTTGGATACTGGTACACGCGGGTCATTCTGATTGGACAGAAGTCATACTAAACATAGATTTAGACGCGTTTAGGCAGTAATGATTTTGGATTTGGAATGGAATCCAAGTGAGAGAAAGATACGTATCCTGTTCCAAGGCGCATTATTAGAATGATTTTTAACACGTAGTTCCATCCATTAGGATAGTGACAAAGCTCGTGAAATTGGCATGTTCTTTGTCATTTACCCTATTCTCGTTACTTCGCCTCCCACAGGAAACTTGGTTAATAATAATATTATTATCAATTAACTCACATCCTGTACTAATTCATTTTGTGAACAAAAACAAATTTTAGTGAGTAGCCCGTTACAATCTTTATTTCTTTTTTTGGAGAAGACATTCAAGGAAATGAATGACTTTTGCATGGATAAAGGTGTGGCGAGCTTGAGCACTAATTACATTAGAATTGTAGCCCAAAGTAGAGACTTTTCTTTCCTGATCCTCCACAACAATCAATTACGCCAGAGATTTATCTTCTTAATTGTTTTTCTCTTTATAAAAAAATTATATTATCAGAATAATAGGCAATGACCAAATTCCTCATCAATATTAGTTATCTCCTTTATATGTTTAAATTGATTATAAAATAAAGTAATATTATATAAATACAATATTATTAACATAATATAAATTAAAAGTGATTAAATGAACTTAAGTATTATGTTAACACGAAATAATAATTTAATACAACTAAGGTTTATCTATAAGCCAATTCATCATATATTTAACATGAATATATGTTAGGATAAAAAATAAACCGAACACGAAAGAAATCGAAATACCTTCTTCCATTCATGTTTTTGCTCGAAAAGTTCACATTTTTTGAATTCTTCTAAGCTCTTAGTTTCAAAATCGACGGTATATCTTTTCAAAAGAGAAAAGGAGCCTAAGGACCTTATAACTCTTCAACAAAAAACATATATTAATGTGCTCCTATCAAACACATTGACTATTACCACAAAATAGGACATTCATATCCATTAATTACATAATGTTGGACCATTTATGAGTATTAAAACTACCTAGAATATGAAAAATTATCATATTCTCCCATTTGGTCTATATCTTTACCTTGCTATCAAATCTTAATCCGATCTAAATATACTATATGAATTATGGTGATAGTTCATCGTGTAGTTGAGTATTATCTTCCATGTATTACAATATATTATATTTTGTATCAACCCAAATGTAGTAACATTACTTAATAAATAAACCCTATGCAAAATAATCAATTTTCTCAAAATTCAGTAATGTGCACCATAGTATGAGAAAATATTATAAGAGTTTCATGAAAATAAAATTGTTCATACAATGAAAACTACATAATGGAACCCAATCATATTATAACAACAAGATCCTTGTACTTCATTAGTGGCATGCCTTTTGTTAAATGATCAGTTATCATCAATTCAGTGCTAACGTGTTCAATGAATACTTTCTTTTCGATAAAACGTTCCCTTATAGATAAAAACTTAATGTCGATGTGCTTATTCTGACTACCACTCTTGTTGTTTTTAACCAGAAAAATAGTAGCTAAATTGTCACAATATATTCTTATTAGCCTAGAAATGGAATTCACAATTTTAAGGTTATATATGAAACTCTTTATCTATACGCCATGTGATGTAATCTCAAAATAAGAACTAAACTCAGCCTCTATGGTGAAAGTAGTAGTCAAAGGCTACTTATCACTCTACCAATATATGGCTCCATAGGCAAATATGAAGATATAACCTGATGTTAATTTCTGTGAATTAAAACACCTAGTAAAAATTTAATCTGAGTATCCTATTACCCCTAGATTGTCAGTTCATCTGTACATAAGCATGTAATTTTTGGCCCCTTAAAGGTACCTCAATACTTCATTTGTAGCTCTCCAGTGATCTAATCCTAGGTTACTCTGATATCTGCCTAACATTCTAACAATAAATGTAATGTCAAGTCTTGTACAAACCTAAGCATATATTAAGCTTTCGACTGCAGAAGTATATGGAATGTTTTTCATTTGTTCCATTTCAAAATCATTTTTTGAGTATTGATCCAAATTGAACATGTCGTCTTTCACAATGGGAGCCACACTTGGTGAACAATCATTCATCTAAAATCTCTTTAAAACTTTATTAATATAGGTTTCTTGAGATAAACTCAAAATACTATGAAATCTGTCTCAATGGATCTTAATGTCAAGACATAAGATACATCATTCATATCTTTCATTTCAAAATTCTTAGAGAGAAATTGTTGCATATCATGTAACAAACCCTTATCATTAGTTATAAGTAATACATCACCCACATATAATATAAGAAAACAAAATTTACTCTCATTAACCTTCTCGTATATGCATTGCTCCATAATATTTTCTTCCGAACCAAATGATGAGAGAATATAATGGAATTTTAAAAACTATTAGCGGGATGTTTGTTTAAATCCATATATGGATCTTTTAAGTTTACAAACTAAATGCTCTCCATTATAAGAGGAGATTCCTTCTAGTTGTTTCATGTAAACCTCTTCCCCTAGGTCATCATTTAAAGAAGTCATTTTCACATCCGTTTGATGTAATTCCATGTCAAAATGAGCAACTAACATCAAAATTATACGAATTTAATCCTTTTTAGACACGATAGAAAATGTATTTGTGTAGTCAATTCCTTCTTTTTAAGTGAATCGTTTAGTAATAAGTCTTGCCTTGTATATCTCAATGTTGCCTAATGATTCTTTCTTTGTTTTAAATACCCATTTGCAACCTATGGGTTTTGCTCCTTTAGGCAACTCAACAAGATCCTAAACATCGGTCTTCTTTATATAATTCATTTCTTCATGGCATTGTACAATAAATTTGATTATTTGTAACTCATATCTTGTGAAAAGGTTTCAGGATCATTCTCGACTCCTATATTGTAGTCAGATTCTTGTAGATATATAAGATAATCTCTAATGATAGATGATGTCCTTATTATAGTAGATCTCTCCATAACGTTGCACTAACATCTTCCTGTAGAGTCTGTTGTTCAACTAGTTATTGAATTCTTTCAGGTAATTCTTGAATAAATAGATCTACTGAATTATCAATGACTTGTGAAATTTCTTAATTGTCATTTAAACTAACTGTAGGTTGTTGAATTTCAACAGTTGGTTGTAAAATGTTTATTTGAACCTAAGGAGCATTGTGAATGATAATCACTTTATTGCTTGAGGTGGAAGGCTGAGTATCCAAATTATCACTATCAAAAACTATATATTGAAATTGAACCCTCCCACTAATTAATTCATTCTCAAGATATTTTACATTTCTTGGTTCCATAATTCTAGTGTAATGTGATGGAGAATCGAATCTATATCCTTTAAACCTTTCAACATATCCAATGAAATACCCACTTATGATCCTTAGGTCTAATTTCTTCTCTTATTTCTTCTCTTATGGATTATAAATTTTTATTTCAGATGGGCATTCCCAAATGCATATATGTTGCAAACTCATTTTTCAACCTTGTAGCACTCCCTTATCGCAGGGTATATACCGGGACGCCAGGAGGTCATTTCGATACATATCCGACGATAAGAGCGAGCTACGTTCGATCACTATATTCACTTTACATGACATCGTAACATTTCTAACTTATAATGCATCATAAGAAAATCACAATAATTTAAAACCAATTTTTTCCTCATTTCATTGCATAAAACTAAAAGTCCACATTGTGTTTTAAACAATCCTTACACGCACATCAACAAAACCTAATACAAAAGGACTACATGAAAGAGGAAAATATATACAGTCTATCAAAACTGTCCACAAATTCCAGTTGACCGAGCTTTGAGCCGTAATTTCTCCTGCCAAAACACAATCTACACGGCTGGTAGGGCCTCTCAGTAGCTTGAGTCGTCTCTCGGTTTTGAAAAGATAACGTTGCAATTTTGGTGAATTTTGCGAACTCCATGAGGTAACCATCATCGATGGTTCACTCAATTCATACATCACATCATTACACATAACATAATATTCACCTTATTGCATATTCATAATATACCACACCTCACTCTCAGAATAGTCATATCATTCATAAAAAACACACGTATCAATTATAATTGCAATGCACATGAGACTCACTTTCATTTATTATTGTCGTTATGACAGAGTGCCTTTTTACTAGCTCATATCCTTTAGTGGATATCGAGCTGTGTCATATAATGTCCTATATCCCTTTGTAGATATCAGGTACATTCACACTCGAGCTCGAGGCTCTAATCACATTCTGAGCTTTAAGCTCTTTATCCTGGCGACTTCGGTCATAACTTCCTTTATCTTACATGCATTTATGAAATGAATGTTTCTCATAACATAATTCCAGTCAATTACATGGATGCACAGTCACATTTAGAGTGCACTTCTCATCAGACCTTAGTCCGACATTCAGCAGAATAACTGAGCACACTTGTGCATTCATATGCATATTTCACGTTTAAAGCACTTATTTCGTCTCGTTCACATACAAGGAGCGCTTTAATAACTCATGTATACATTGGAATCACCAGACCTTCATTGTCCGAAATACCCACAATTAAACCACATCTATATCAACATTCAAAACACATTCTAAAGCAACCAATTAATTGAGTGAAACCGACTAGGTTACTCATAAGCTGCTCCCGAAGCTAATGCTTGGAATGCCGGCAATGTCAGGAGGTTGACGTTCCAATTGCTCATCTATAACAAATAATATACACAATATCACAATTTGCACCATCATAAGTATTTGATAATGCATATGTATGGCATGAATTATGTACAATGCATGTTCATGATAATCCCGGTTACTATCTGTCACAAAATCGATCTCAAATCCAAACTCATCTAAGTACAATTTATACTTAGGTTTATGCCTCACTAAAACCATTAAATTCACAATTCATTTCTCATTGAATCACTTTATATTTTTCCAAGACACCCCTTTTGGGTCTACTGTTCACCTTCAATTAGAAGGTGAAAATGAGATAATTAGGTCAAACGTTCTCTAAAAAAGTGTTCCTACATCTCTTATCTTTCCATTGATACCAAAATCACTCAATTTGGTTTAATGAGTCAATAGATATACTTCAAACATTTTTGGACTACTCTTGTCCAAACAATATACCATGCACAACTTCCATCTAGAATTTAAACATCCTAGAGACTGAATTTGATTCCAATTTTTTTATACCATTTGTATCCCCATATATCTAGTTTACCACGGAATAAAAATCATCTCATTTGGATCTGTAGAGCTCCAAAAATCATCGAAATACTGAAGTATGTTCAGTAGAATAACACTAGTTCATATCCTTTAAAAGCACACTCACTATATCCGTCCCATGTTTTTCAGTCAATCTTTCTTAATTCATTTCAGATAGCTTCTATTTTTTTTGGAGATGTAGAGTAATGTCTTACGAATCCAATGGTTCAAGAATAAGGTCATTTGGGGGTCTAGAGAGGAAGTTATGGCCAAAAGAATCAAACATGTTTTTGTCCTTACTCATATTGTACATATCTTGGCACAATTCCCATAACTTTTCTATGGATGTTGGATTGATTTTATGTTTAGACGGTTTGAAAGAGAACTTCAAGATCTACAACTTTCATGAAGACCTTAAAGACAAATTCTATCTTCTTAAGGATAAAAAATGGAATAAAAGATAGAAGATGAATAGTAATTAAGACAAAGTGGATGAGCAGTAACTTCGTCTTAGATGAACACTAACTAAGACGTCATCTAAGATGAAGTAGATGAACAGTAACTTCTTCTTAGGTGAACAGTAACTAAGACGAAGTAGATGAACAGTAACTTCGTCTTGAAGAGTAACTTCGTCTTAGGTGAACAGCAATTAAGACGAAGTGGATGAATAGTAATTTCGTCTTAGGTGAACAGCAACTAAGACGAAGTGGATGAACAGTAACTTCATCTTAGGTGAACAGTAACTAAGATGATGTTTCCTTCCTTCTTTCATTTGCATCATCTTACTTCTGCTTCATCTCACTTTGCTTCATCTTACTTTTTCTTCAAAAGCATCTCCACTTATAAAGATCATAACTTTTGACTCAAATGTATAAAATTTTCATACTATATATTGTTGGAAAGATAAAAGAAAGATCCACAACTCTTAAGAAAGACAACTTTGCGAAAACTTATCTAGATTAATCCAGATTTTCTCCCGAAGTTAGAACACGAATTTTACAATCAGCTTCCAACGTCCTGCACCAACCCAGTTCTCAACTTCATGATAACTTTTGAGATTCCTAGAGATAGAATTGATATTTGATGCCTTCATAAGAAATGTAGCCATATATCTCTAGTTTAATCCAAATTAAGAATCATCTCTTTTGGATAACTAGAGAAAAAGTTATGCCTAACAAACTAAAGCACACTCAGTGCACATTTTCCAAATCACTACCACAACTCATACCAAGATTACTCTTTCAACTCCCTCTACTTCTCATTTTCAATAAAATCACATTTAAAAACAATCAT
>JANIHZ010000001.1:6421556-6439372 GCA_027478365.1 Erythroxylum rufum
ATTTTTCAATTAAACTCTAATATCTTTGATAGAGTACAAAGATAGAATCTTTCTTTAATTTTATTTTAAGTTTTTAATTTTGTTTAATTTTTATTATATACTAATTTTACAGTGGTCTAATAACAGTTAAATTTTTTAAGCTTTTATCTTATCGATTTAATTTTTGATATGATCTTTAAAATATTGATTTTAACTAATCAAGGTTTTAAATTTTTGAGTTCTGGGTTGCACTAAGATTACAAATTATTGCAATAATTGTAATAATGAAGTTACAATAATTGTAGTTACAATATAGTATTTGAGTGTAATTATCAGTGTGGTCATTAATTTAGAATATAAAAATCAAGTGAAAATTATGCCTACTTAAACATTATTTGATCTATGAGTAAGAGTTATTTTGCCTAACTTGAGTTATAATATTAGATTCTATGAGATATAATGTTTCAATACCATCTCATAATCTAACAGATCAAGAAGAATGGAGGATAGTGAGGCACTATCAGATGAAGGCTAGGGCAAGTATAACGCAGGTTTTGTACTGCCCAGTTATATTTGAGTTTTAGTTTTCTCGAGGCTCCTCATGGGTCGGGCGTGTCAAACATAATCAACAACCTCAGACAAAGCATATGGTCATTGATGAGATAGAGAAAAGTATATCTTCAAAAGAATGTGTCACGCTTACGCTTATATATGCGGAGGCATTAGTCATCTGTATATTGTTTTCCAAGCATGCTATGATCTCTCACACATGCTGGTGGTGTGTCTGTAATTTAAGTTATCTTCTTAGTGGTGTTAAAAGGAATCGTACTATATCAGGGAACATTACAAGGCTCTAGTCACAGAACTCACTGTAATGAAAACAACTTGATTCTTGCACTCATTTTGCGCATGAAACAAATATACACTACAATATCATTACACCTTTTTTATTCGTATATGGAGTTGGACCACATTTTTATGCCTGTAATCCATGTGTGAACAAGGAGAAAAGTAGCAAGCTTCCCTGTCAAACTCCCAACGATCAGAGTACCCCATGTTCGGATTTCTTATTAATGTTACGTTGTACGTTCCTTGTCAAGCCTCTATCTTTCTGAACAAAGGGTGTAACTTTACTCACTTGTTAGTTTGCAGTGGTCTCTCCCTAAAATATTCCATTTTTCTACTAAGTTAGAAGAGATAGGTCATGCCCATATAATTGTATGATCTTGTCTCTTTTATTATCTCAACTCTAGATTGACTCAGACACAAAGTTTAGAAATTCTGATTGTTTCAAAGAAGGCAGTGGCATCAGGTAATAATAATATAGATCAAACCAACATCCACTTATGTGACTCAAGTTAGCTCACACCATGACGACTGCTTAGCACCTTTACCGATCCATTACTTGAGAAAATCATGGCCTGAAGCGCCAACTCTGTACGACCACCGAGGAACCAAGAAAATGTTAAGAACAGAAAGAGATTTAAGAAAATATCATCACTCCATCACCTATCATGCGATGTGTTTAGTGTTAATGAAAGTAGTTAATTAAGAGTTGACATGTAGTAGTAATTTTAGCTTGTGGATATGCCATCCGATTCAAATTGGAGGTAGTTCTACAAAAGTATGGCTTTCAAGGCAGGTGGGGTTCCACTAAGATTATGTTTCAATTAGGTTTAAGTTATGATTTGCGGTTAATTAGAATGAAAGCTTTCATGCATCTGATCAACCAGCACATGTCTTTATGATTGCTTTAAAGGTTGAAGCACTAAAGATATGCTGAAAGCACAAAGATTTAACCATGCAACCACATTGCATGCCTTTTATCTCCATCCTTGTATCAATTCAAAGTGAAAATATATGAACTTTTGAAAGTTTCATCCAATTAATGCACAAGTCAAAAGTCCATGACTGTGATGATCGCCTCTGAGAAATTTCACGTGACCAATTAATGAATCAAACAAGCTGAGGCACACGTAGAGTGAGTTTCCAAGAATAATGATTCAGTTTACGGACGATGGACCTCTTTTCATTGTACTAATTGATACCAACACAGTCTGTATACATCCCAAATAATTTGTTTTAACTCCATTATTTTTGTATGTCATTGGATTTAATTAAGATTTTGGGTTGATTCTATTGACATCTCTTATTTACAATATATTATGTTTTTATACGAATCTTATAATGTATTCCTTCTATTTTATCATGTATTTTAAGCTATAGAGTCATGGTATTTTGTTTTTTTAATATTTCCCCAATGCTACAAGTGTTAAGAGAACTGAACGCGATTGCAATTTGTTTTGTTGTTGAATTGGTCTTTTAATAGAAAAACCTAGTTCTTTTGGATCATGAGTCCAAGTCTGATACAAAAATTGTTGCAAGCTAGTTGTTAATATTATTGGAGTCAGGAGCCTTTTCTTTGTTGTTTATGGTCCATGTTTTCCTATTATTTTGGTTTTTGTTATTGTTAATGTATTTAAGAAGTTGAATTCAATAAAACATTTATATATAAATTCATCCAGTCTCTTTTATGTATTTATTGATTAAATTCAGATAACAAACTCAACATTTAGTATCAGAGCTGGCTTCTTAAGGGATCTTTGTCACAAGCCGAGAGTGAATTATGTGAGTGTGTAAGTATAAACCAAACACAAACCTTTTAGAGTGAGTGTGAGTGTTCAAACTAGACACAAATCTTTTCCAATTCATATCTCTCACATGGCCTCAAACAACTTTGCACCTACTCCACCTATAGTATTCACTGTTGACAATTTTCAATCATGGGCTGTGAAGATGACTGCTTATCTATAGGCATGGGATCTCTAGGATGCAGTGGAAGAGGAGTTCGAAATTCAAAAACTACCTAAAAATCCTACAATGCAACAAATAAAGAATCAAAGGAGAGAACCTAAAAAAAAATTAAGGCCAAAAATTGTCTACATTTAACTATGTCTGAAACTTTGTTCATCAAAATTATGAACTTAGATACTGTATTTGAGATTTGGAAATATCTCAAGTATGAGTGTCAAGGAAATGCTAGAACAGAGAGCATGCAAATCTTGAATCTCAAGAGAGAATTTGAGCTACAGAAAATGAAAGATTCTGAGATTGGTAAAGAATATTCAAACAAGCTCTTAGAGATAGTCAATAAGCTTAGACTTCTTGGTGAAACGATGCCTGGTAGCAGAGTAGTTGAGAAGCTTTTAGTAACCTTACTAGAAAGGTTTAAAGCCAAGATTCCTATATTAGAGGAAGTCAAAGACCTCACAGCTATCGCATTGGCAGAGCTTCTTAATGCTTTGGAAGCTCAAGAGAAAAGAAGAAAACTTAGAGAAGACGTCACATTGGAAAGTGCCATGCAAGCCAAAGTGTAAATTCAAAATTCTACCAAAGGAAAAAGGAAGAAATGGAAGAAAAGCAAGGGAGTTTCAGGTACTGATGCTAACAACAATGAAACTACTAAATTAAATAGTAGTAGTGCAGGTAAAAGTGAAGCATACAAAGGAAGAAATTATCCTCCTTACAAGCATTGTGCTAGAACCAATCACCTCCATTTCAAGTGCTAGAGTAGACTTGATGTAAAGTGAAAAAAGTGCAATCAAATGGGTCACATGGATAGGATTTGCAAAAATAAAGGGAAACAACAGGTGAATGAAGCTCAAGTTATGAATAAAAAAGAGGAAGAACAACTATTTGTAGCTTGTTACTATGTAAGTAGCAACCACGGTGAAACTTAGCTAGTGTATAGTGGTTGTATAAACCATATGACCAACACTGTTGAGTTCTTCAAAGACTTTAACAAAACATCTATCTCTAAGGTAAGAGTTAGTAATGAAGAGTATATCCCAGTGAAAGGTAAAGGATATCCCAGTGTAATCGAAACCCTTTTTGGAATTAGGGTGATTACTGATGTATTGTATGTTCCTCAAATTGATCGAAATTTGCTAAGTGTGGGTCAATTACTTGAGAAAGCTCATAAATTGATTCTTGAAGATAGAATTTGCGTGATAAAAGATACAGATGACCTATATGTGTTTTCAGTTAAAATGAAGGGCAAGGGCTTGTCACTTGATCTTATGGAGAGTGAGCAAGCTGCATACCAGGCCTCGATAAGAATCACTAGCCTTTGGCATAAAAGATTGGGTCATTATCATCATTTTGCAGTCATTTTAATAAAGAAGAAAGAATTGGTGCAAGGCTTGAGTTCACTGGAAGAAAGCGTATCAAATTGCAAAACTTGTTAGTTTGGCAAACGAACAAGACTATCCTTTCCACAGAAGGCTTAGAGGGCCTCATAAAAGCTTCAACTTGTGCACACTAACCTTGGAGAGTCTTACAAGACTCCATCACTTAAAGGTAGTAAGTGTTATATTGCCTTTATAAATGATCTAACCAAGATGTGTTAGATATATTTTCTCATATTCAAATCTGAAGTGGCTAGTGTCTTTTGGAAATTTAAATCTTGGGTATAAAATTAGAGTGGCTGCAAGATGTTAAAGCTGAGATCTGATAATGGAAAAGAGTATACCACCAATCAATTCAACAAATTATATGAAGAAGTAGGGATTGAGCATCAACTTACAACTCCTTATACTCCACAACAAAATGGAATTACCGAGAGAAAATATAGAACCATCATAGAAATGACTCGTTGCCTACTGCATAAGAAGGATTTGCCTAAAACATTTTGGGCAGAGGCAGTCAACACTATTATTTTTCTGTTGAACAGATTACCAACCAAAGCTCTTCATAATTAAACACCTTATGAAGCACGGTTTGGTCATAAGCCCTCTCTATCAAATGTAAAAGTGTTTAGTTGTTTTTGTTTCTCGTATATTCCTCAGGTTAAGAGAGATAAATTGGACAAGAAAGCTAATCCTGGAATATTCATAGGCTACAACAATACTTCAAAAGTTTATAGAATATTTCAGCCATATATAGGAAAAATAATTACCAGTAGAGATGTTGTCTTTATAGACGAGGAGCAATAGGATTGGAATACAAGTAAAGAAGAGTAATATCCTAGTGGATTATAGCCCAATGTAGACGATGTGGACGACTAACCAATTAAAGGTACAAGGTTGCTTTCTGACATTTATGTAGGGTGCAATGTTGTAATATTAGAACCTGTAGGTGTTAAGGAAGCAATTAAGGAGAAAAAATGGATAGCTCCCATGAAGGAAGAACTACGAATGATTGAAAAAAATAATACTTGGTAGCTGGTTGAAAAACCTCAAGATAGAAATATTATTGGGATAAAATGGGTTTTAAGGATTAAACTTAATGCTGATGGATTAGTAAACAAGTATAAGGCAAGGCTTGTTGTAAAAGGGTATGCACAAGTCTTTGGCGTATACTTCTCTGAAACCTTTGCTCCAGTGGCAAGGCTTGACACCATTAGACTACTGCTTGCTATTGCAGTCAAAAGGGTTGGAAAGTCTTCGAACTAGATGTGAAGTCTGGATTTTTTAATGGTCTCTTAGAGGAGGAAATCTATATTGAACAGCCAAAGGGCTTTATTGTGCAAGGACAAGAAGAGAAGGTGTATTTGTTGAAGAAGGATTTATATGGTCTCAAGCAGGCACCAAGGGCCTGGTATAGTTGTATAGATGATCACCTTCTAAACTTAGGTTTTGTTAAAAGCTTGAGTGAAGCAACTTTGTATGTGAGAAAGTTTGGCACTAGCTTAACTATTTTTTTTTCTGTTTATGTTGATGATATTTTGATCATAAGGAAGTAATCAAGAGCTCATTGATGATTTCAAAGCTAAAATGTTGAAGGAATTCGAGATGACAAACTTAGGATTGATGTCTTACTTTCTTGGTTTGGAAGTAAGGCAATAGAGTGAAGTTCTATAAGGATGATGGTGTTGCCAAGGTGAATGATAATCACTATAAAAGTTTAATTGGTTATCCCTTGTACCTCACTGCCTCTAGACCAGATATTATGCAGGCAGTGAGTCTTTTATCCAGGTTTATGCCTTGTGCAAGTGAGGAACATATGTAAGTTGCTAAACATATTGTGAGATACATCAAAGGAACTGTTGATTATGGTATCAAGTATACTAGTAGCAAAAATTTTAATTTAACAAGTTTTTCTGACATTGATTGTGCAGGTTCAATTGACGATATGAAGAGCACAACTGATTTTTGCTTCACTTTTGGTTCAGGTGTGACCAATTAGTATTCTAAGAAGCAAGAAAGTGTTGTTCAAAGTACTGCAGAAACTGAGTTTGTCGCTATAACTACAACAACAAACCATGCAATATGGCTCAGGAAAATTCTGCAAGATCTGAATGTGGTGCAGTTAAACCAACTCAGATTTCTGTTAATAATCAAGCAGCTATATCAATCCCGTCAAATCTAGTTTTTCATGGTAAAACAAAGCATTTCAAGATTAAATTTTATTTCTCATAGAGATTCAGAAAGAAGGGGAGGTCTCCTTAATTTACTGCAGAATTAAAGAACAGATGGCTGATATATTTACCAAGGCTTTATCTAAAGCCAAATTTGAAGATTTAAGAGCCAAATTGGGAGTTTGCAGTAGTAAAGGCAAAAAGGAGTGTTAATAGTGCCTCAACGCTATAAGTGTTAGGAGAATTGAATGTGATTACAAATTGTTTCGCTGTTGAATTGGTCTTTCAATAGAAAAGCCTAGTTTTTAGGATCATAAGTTAGAGTCTGGTAGAAAAGTGGTTGCAAGTTTGTTGTTAATGTTACTAGAGTTAGTAGCTATTTTTTATTATTTATGGTCTAGGTTTTCCTATTATTTTGGTTTCTGTTACTATTAGTCATGTATTAAAGAAGTTGAATTTAATAAAACATTTACGTATAAATTCTTCCGGTCTCTTTTATATGTTTATTGATTAATTTTAGTTAACAAACCCAACATGTTTCTACTTATCTCCCTAATATAATGTCTTTTTAAATTAAGTTATTTTTCAAGTCACTACACTGTATCACTTACATATTGTTAATTTTATCCCTAGCATCCATTCAATCACTGTACCAATTATATTTTAAATATTTAGTAACCAATATAATTTTTTTAGAAAAGTTGAATTAAATTAAACCATAAAAGACAATCAAGGAAAATAGGTCTAGTACTTGTAAAATACATGAGGAATTTGACAATTAGAGCTTTACAAATTGGACACAAATTAGAGTAAAAAGTCCAGTATATATGATTATAATCTCTAGGTAGTGTTGAGAAAATGTAAGTCTAGATCTATGTGCATATATATGCTGATGTGAGATCTAATCAGTTGCAACAAATAAGTATTGAAAAGTGGGCTGGTGAGACATTTATCATGAAAATTTTTGTTATTCCTCTCATTCTATATAGCTGTGACTAGGAAGGATAATGAAATACAAAAGCTCCATCTGATAGTTTTATTCTGGAATCTTAGAATGGCACGCCAATTCTTAATTTGGCTTAATTCATCTAAAAATTCACTAATTAAACATTTATGCATCATTGTTTTCTATGTATTATTGGCATATCTACATTGGAAGAATATAATATCCATAGTCTCTTAAGTTGTTTTTCATAATGAACACCAATTAGTAAAATAATTAAATCTTGCAATCTTATCCACAATTGTTAGCTTGTTTAGTATAGCAAACCAAAGGGTTGTGGAAGCTTTGGGTTGAAGATGCTTAGACCAAACTATGTTTGCCCATGGAAGGATTGGTAAGTTGCTAGCAAACACTTGACCATAAAATAGATGAGAAAAGACACCATTTGTGGTGTGTTTCCAGATAATGATATCATTATCCGAGTTAACAAGTGCCTGTAAAATTTTAGTCTTTAAAGGAGTTGGAATTGGAGCAATACTGATTATATCCTTCCTTATAAGAGCCTGAGATAACGTATGATTTTGTTAAATAAGAGGTCTTAAAGCAATAACATATTCTATTTCTTCCAAAAGACCAATTGATAGCTAATTATCAACGCAGAAAGAAGTAGTTTCCCCATTACCAATGATGTTGATGAAATGAGGCCTCATTATTCCCCTCAGCTTAAGGATGGCTTTCTGTGTGGTAGAGGATAGATTATCTGAGTTAACTCTCTATATATTCTTGTTTTTAATAAAATAGAAGTGAATCCATCTACAACATAAAGTTTGCTTATCAGTTAGGAGTCTCTATAGCCTTTTAGAAAGCAAGACAGTATTAAAAGCAATGTGAGCTACCTAGTAAACACTAATGGAGTTCAATATAGAAGTGATAAGTTGAGCCCTTCCAGTTGTAGGAAGATTCTTAGAGCTTAAAGAATAAATTCTCTTATTAATCTTATCAATCAAACAAGCATAATCTGAGGATTTAAATTTGGAATCTGAATAAGAATGCCAAGGTCACTCATTGGAAGCTTTAAAATATCAAAACCTGTGACAGAAATCATAGTGGATCCCAAATTAGAAGCTTTGTAAGACATGTATATGTCACTTTTAGAACAGTTCACTTAGAAACTAGACATCTTACTAAATATTTTAAGAGCTTTCATTAGAGCTAGAAAAGAAGTAGGATCAGCTTTGGAAAATAAAATAAGGTCATCAGCAAAGCACAAATGAGATAATTTAACCCATTGGCATTTAAAATAAAATTTGAAGCCCTTGGTACTCCCCATCGCTTTATGAAGAAGTCTATTGAAGACTTCCACAACTAAACCAAAAAGGTAAAATGACTTTGGATCAACTTGTCCAATTCCCAAACTACTTTTGAATATATTTATAGGTTGACCATTGAAAAGGATGATATAACAAGAAGTATAGATTTATTGTTTGATCCATTGGATAAAGATCCTTAGAAAATATATACCAGTAAGTATATTAATGATGAAATCCCAATCGACACAATCATAGGCTTTCTTTAAGTCAATTTTTATGCAACAACCACCCTACCATTCTTCTTTGCATAAGTTTGTTCAATTCCTAAAGTAAGATGTTATTACTAATAACCCTCCCAGGTACGTAAGCTCCCTGCGCACCAAGATTTTAGAGATTAACTTGTATATGGAATTGCAGTAAGATATGGGGAGAAGGTTTGAAAACTGAGTAAGTTGCCCACTCTTAAGAACAAGAGTAATAAAAGTTTTCTTAATCTTTATTAATAAAGAACCTTTAGTGAAAAATTCTGTAACAACCTCTATCACCAAATTCCTCATAAGTGGCCAATATTTGATGAAAAAGTTCATATTAAAACCATTAGAGTCGGGTGTTTTAAAAGGGTGTAAAGATTTCAAAGTTACCTCAATCTCTTATATGGTAAATGGTTGAGAAAGAAAATTAGCCTCCTAAGATGATAAACCCCTTTACATAACTTGCTTAAGTAGAGTAATAGAGGAGTGAGCTCCAAAAGGCTTATTCAATAGCTAAGAAAAATAATTAAAGGCTCCTTCGACCAATTTAACATGTGAATTCAACATAGAGTCATTGACCTTTAGTAAAACAATTATATTCCATGCTCTACTAGCAATAATGGTTTTATGGAATATAGATGTATTTTTACCTCCAGTTTTTAACCAAACAAGTTTTTTAGATGTCTGACTCATCAAGGAGTAATTAAATCAGAGAGCTTTAGAGAAATTATGGAGAGCATCCTTTTCCAACTCCTACAGTTGAGTAGATCTAAGGTCATTATACGTTTGCTATTAATTAGCTTCCAATTGACTCTTAGCAATATTCAATAAGTGGTGTGTGTTACCAATATTATTTTTGAACAAGATCATCATTTCCATTTTGATTATACTTAGTTTCTAAAAAAAAGAAATATTTAGCACCAATAATGCTTGTTGTCAATTCTTTCCCTATAGCTTATTGAAAGCCTAAGATTCCAACTAAGAAATCATTGAATCCGAATGTTTTCCTAGGGTTATATGTGTCAATCTGTGTTAAAATTGGAGTATGAATAGATAAATTGCTATAAGGATAAGTGGATGTAATTCACTCTATGTTGTCTGTTATTCTAGGTAATTGGAACTTTGTTGACAATTAGAGACCACCTTCATTCACATAGATGGAAAGTTCAACATTTATTAGGAATCTCGTTCTGGTTATACTCAAGGAAAAACATTAATTCAGTCATCAAATGCATATTCTCTTAAATTTCTTATTAGACCTTTTCTTTTCTTTTTAGGGACCTCCAAGTTGAATCTTAGAGATTCTAGGAGAAGACTAACTAAACAACTCATCATTTAGTCTACTAGTCTACTAGCAAGAGAGTGTACATCATGACCAAAGAAAGGTACTGTGAGAGAAAGAAAAAAAAAACATAAGTATGTACACACAAGAATCTATTTCCCAGGAGATTATGGAGTCTGATGATGTCATCTTCCTCTTTTGAGAAGCCTTTGTGTTTCACATTGGGGCTCATATGATTCAACCACTGTAACCTATAACTCTTCCCACACCTTTTCAAACCTAAGATCACTCAACCACAATCAGTCACCACATAGTACAAAATGCGATTAAAAGCTAAATTCCATCACTAAAACACCAAAGAAAAGGAAAATTGTTCAATAAGTATGTTTATGCGATTTACAGCTTTTTACCAATAATATTGGAAATATGACTCCATCAATGATATGAGCATGACTATGGTACTTTGTAAGAGATATTGAACTAAAAATGAGCTAGTAATGCTGAAGGGACCAATAACAAGATCAAGAGCTAAGACGTTCAAAGAAACACTTCAATCTTACATGGGTCGAATTATAGATGGCATGGAATCTCAAGAGACAATGAGAGACAATGGCATCATAATTGATCAAGTTGGGCGGAATGTGCATGAAGACTTTTATTCTTGTTTAATTAATTATTTTAATTTATAAGCATATCTTTGGGCAACACACCACTTGTATTTTGGGCTTGTTTTAGTTAAATGGACTTTTATTAACTTTCGACTTATTTAATTTAAACCTTTTAGGTTTAATGGGTTGTGTTTTAGAAATATTAGTTGGGTTTTAGTTAATTCAGTGGGAGGCCTATGTTTAAAGGCCTTTTACATATTTAGGATTTCTTTCTTTTCAAGAGGTATAAATACTTCATCATAAACTTTGTTTATTAACACTGACCTTGACCTAAATTTGCCCAGTGCGTTTGTGACCTTGTTGTAGGATTATGATGATATTTTTCTTAAAGAGGTACCCCATGGATTACCACCTTTAAGAGGGATTGAGCACTGGATTGACTTGATACTACGAGCTCAATTTCCTAATCCTCTAGCTTATGAAAGTAATCTAGAGGAGACAAAGTAATTACAAAAGCAAATGGATGAATTGCTTAAAAGGGGGTATGTGTGGGAGAGCATGAGTCCTTATGTTGTTCCATTCTTTTAGTGCTAAAGAAAGATGGAAATTAAAGGATGTGTGTGGACTGTAAAGCGGTCAACAAGATCACGGTAAAGTATCACCATCCTATGGAAATTAAAGGATGTGTGTGGACTGTAGAGCGGTCAACAAGATCACTGTAGAGTATCGTCATCCTATTCCTAGATAAGATGATATGCTATATGAGTTACATGGTGCTCGAATATTCACCAAAATTGATTTAAAAAGTGGTTATCATCAAATTATGATGAAAGAAGGTGATGAATGGAAAATCGCATTTAAGACCAAACATGGATTTTATGAGTGGTTGGTTATACCTTTTGGCTTATCTAATGCACCTAGTACTTTCATGCACTTAATGAATTATGTTTTGTGTGAATTCTTTGGTAAATTTGTGGTGTTTACTTTGATGACATATTGATTTACAGTAAAAACTTTAAAGAACATGTCATGCATGTTAAGGTTGTTTTGGATGTGTTTAGGAAAGAGAAGTTGTATGCAAACCTTAAGAAGTGTTTATTTTGCATGGATAAGTTATCTTCTTAGGATTTATAGTGAGTTTTATGGGAGTTGAGATTGACTCTAAAAAAGTGAAAGTTATTCAAGAATAGTCAATACCTAAGTCAGTTAATGAGGTTAGGAGTTTTCATGGCATAACAAGTTTTTATAGGAGATTTATTAGAGATTTCTCTACTACTGCTGCTCCATTGAATGAAATCATTAAAAAGAATGTTGGTTTTATATGGGAGACAGAATAGGAAAATGCATTTAATACTTTAAAGGAAAAGCTATATACTGCACCCATTTTACGCTTGCCTGATTTTTCTAAAACTTTTGAAATTAAATGTGATGCTTCTGGGATTGGTGTAGAGGTTGTTTTGATGTAGGAGAATTGTCCCATAGTATATTTTAGTGAGAAGTTAAGCGAGCCAATTTTGATCTACTCTACTTATGATAAGGAGCTTTATGCCTTATTGAAAGCTCTTGACATTTGGGAACATTTCATGCTGCCTAAAGAGTTCGTGACACATAATGATTATCAATCTCTCAAGTATTTGAAGGGACAAGGAGAGCAAAAGGTATGCAAGTTAGGTGGAGTATCTTAAAACATTTTTGTATGTGATTAAATATAAGCAAGGTAAGGAAAAAATGCCTCTAGCTAGAATATCAAGTAGTTGTGCAATTTCAATACAATTTCTAAGATTTGAACAAGGTAAACCCATAGATCTATGCCCTTTCATCTCTTCACATTTTAAAATAGCATTGAAATCCCCATTGACAATCCATGGACTAATGATGGAAACCGACATATTCTTTATTTGATTCCAAAGAAAATTTCTTTGATAATAACTATTATGTGTATAGATAAATGAAATATAGAAAGGCTGAGATCAAAACCTGATTGAAATCTCCAAGTGAATCATCTGATCAGTTATAATTTCAGGACAAACAGAAACAACACTTGAGTTTTTGAGTATTATGATTTGATAATTGTTTCTATTGATTTAGAAAATAGTTCAATAAATTGTCACCACTTTCACTTACTCTATTTTCCAGAATTCTAGCAACCTAGACTTTATTATGCATTATCATATTTCTTATAAGCAGTTTTTTAGTGGGATCATCTTCTCTTCTCACATTCCATGTAAAGATGTTCATATGATAGGCTCGACAAGTGGAGTCTTTTTCTTCCTACTAGATCTTCTCCTAGTAACATTTTCAAATTCCTGCTTGTCATTCTCAAGTTTATTAATCTTTGCACTTAGAGTTTCAGGCTAAGTTTATAATTTTCCACTGATTTCTTAGATATTTCAATTATAGACACTGATTGTTTATATGTCACCTTATTACAGGTTGAAGTTGTTAATGTAACCTCTCCTTCTTTTACTAAATTATGCTCCAAGAATCCAAGCTTGTCTGTAGTGAACAAACCTCATCAATCAATGTAGACTTTTCATGCTCCCATTCTTTCTTGCTTTATCTAAACTGTTCTTGTAGCTTTTCATGTGTTTCTTCTAGATGTTTAAATTTCCCTTCCTTCCATTCTAGTTTATCCTCAACCTTGCTACTCTCCTTCTCTAAATTGAGAAGCATGTCATCTCTTTCTATCGGTTCTTTAGGTGCTCTTACCTTTTTTTATGTGTCTAAAAACTCATTTTGAGAAGCTGACAAAAGTACTTTTAGACCTTCATTCTCTACCATAAACACATTGATGTTTTGCTCTTAATCAATGATTTTCTCATTCGCATCATCCAAATCCAGCACCAATCTTATTTTTTCCTCCTCTCATTTTCTGCAATGCTCTTTACAATCAACCCTAAGCTTATCAATTTTAGTGTTTAGATGCCTAATTGTGGACTCTTTTTCATTCAATCTGAACTGGACATCCTCACACTTTTACATCAACATAAAGATTTCCTTTATCTTTTCATTTAGTTCTTGGGACTGCTAATTGATCTTTGAAGTCACTCCTTCTAACTTGATGAGTCGTTCATTACAAGCTTTCCTCAAATTTTCAGATAAATTTGCGTTGCCTTTTAGGCCTACCTGGAGCTTCTCTATCTTGAGTTTAGCCTCATCTAACTCTTCACAGATCCTCTCCATTTCCCTCCTTCTGAGTGTAAACTGATGAAAGAACACCTATTTTCAATGTAAAATGATCATCAAAACAAATATTTTAAAATGATTATATTGCCAAAACGCAGTGATAAAGCTAGAGTGGGACCTGCCTCTATTTAAAAATGTCCATGTCAATTTCAGGTGGGACCTACAACCAAAAATTAAAAAAAAAACACGTCAGTAGATAACTGACGAAGACCTAACACCGTTAGTGGTTAAGATTCAATTTGAACGTTTTCCAAACGTTAAATTTCATCATGTTAAGGCTCAATTTGAATACTGTGAAACATTAGGGTCTATTTTGTACATTAGGGTTCATTTAGCCCTTTTGGCCTTCTGCATTATCATATTTCTTATAAGCATCTTTTTAGCGGGAGCATTTTCTCCTCTCACATTCCATGTAAAGACATTCAAAAGATAGGCTCCACAACATCTTCTCCTAGTAACATTTTCAAATTCATGGTTGTCATTCTCAAGTTGATTAATCTTTGCAATTGCAGTTTCAGGCATATTCAGTTTATAATTCCCGACTAATTTCTTAGATATTTCAATTCTAGATGTTGATTGTTCAGATGCCGCCTTGTTACAAGTTGAAGGTGTTAATGTAAACTCTCCTTCTTTAATTCCAAGAAGAATTTCAGTTGTAATTGATTCATTGTGTAGAATAAAAGCTTGAATAATAGTATTGTATTGTTCATTATAAGGGATATTTCTGTCTTGTATTGAATTGTTACATATCTCTTGTGTTAGATCAATTTCCATGAGTTCCTAGTAACTTCTAGAGATAAATACTCGACTTGTTGGCTTCCAAAAAAATTTTATAGCAGGTTGGGGCATGTAAAAGACGCTTAACTAATCCTCAATAGGCTCTTACTTCTCATTCAACCTAATAAAAGGAATTGATTCAGGTAAGTCAGCCATTGAATTAAGCAAAATGCAAATTCTTTCAAAATTGAGCCTCCTTATCTCAATTGTAGCTTGGTCCTTTGAGATTGGCTTTTTATTGAAACTAGTAAGGTGGCTAAGACCACTTGTTGTCCAATACTCTAAAGGAACTTCAAGAATACAAATCTAGATAGGGATGTTTTCTTACTTAATCTTTTCTAGTTTAAGTCCAAGTCTCCATAACCGAAGAAGTAAAGGTTTGTTATGGACATGCCAAAGTCTAGCCTGAATGACTTTCCTTACATCTTCAGCACTTGTAAACTTAAAGAGGGATACATCATCATCGTTCATAAAGACTTCTAGTAGTCTCTGTTGCTTCCAATTATGAAGGGCCTATTGTTTCATCACTGAAAAGGCTACACTTTTGTCAAGGAAAAAAGCTTAGAATGGTATAATTCTATTTGCTTGCTCCTACTTTCATAATGTCCAGTGGTGGAGAAACAACTTGATGTTTTGCTACTTCACTAGGTAGAAAGTAATTCAACTTCAGCTCTAGTCTAGGATCGCTAGCAGCTTTCACGGAAGATTTGTGAATGGAGTGATCTAAGTTAGAATTATGGACAAAACTAGATGAAGGACCAATGTTATTCAGTAGAGGAGTAGTTGTTGTAGGTTGAGAAACTTTGAAATTCAAAGGCAGGAAATCTTTATCCATTGGACAAAAGAAGGAAGTAAGTGAGTTAAAGAAACAACCACTTAATAAAGAAAGTTCCTAAGAAATCAAACACAGTTGAGGCAATAAGAATGCAGAAATGAAGGATATGAGATGAAAGTAGTAAAGATTATGCGTATAGTAGATGGAGACTAAGACAGAAATAAGTAACATAAGGTTGGCAAATGAGGCGAAAGAACACAAAAACAGATGGAGTGCAGTTTGTCGAATGAGGAAAAGGAAGGAGTTAATCAGAATAAGGCAAAGCTGAGGTAAAAGGAGAATGAACAATGAAATTAAGCTGTTTATGTAATGTAGCTAGAGAGCAAACTGACTCCTACCTAAAATTTATTATTTTAAATTTCTATATCAATACAGAATGAAATTATCTCTTTATTGATTAGATTCAATAACCAATATCATTGTTCTCAAGTATTTTAAATCTTGAGATATAACATAATTTAAAAGTAAAAAATATTAATTGAATATTAAAAATTTTGAATCACTCTTAATTTTTGTCAGTATATCAAATAAATTAAACCTATTTATGTTAGACATCATGTGAAATTTTAAGATTTTTGAATTATTTTCAACAATATTAAATGTGTAGTTAGTTGGTTCTTTATTGTTATTTTTAATTAAAAATAAAATGTTATTTATTAAAAATTTTACATAAATCAACCAAAATAATTATAAATGCTAACTAAATTATATTTGCAATAAATTAAATTTTTCATTACTTTATTAATTTGAGGTTATATTTATAATAAATTATATCAAAAAATTAAATAAAATTTCGGATTTAAAATACAATTGATAGTTATTAATTTATCTATCGTCACAATTGGGATAAATTGTGAAGTCATTAGATTAGACATAGCCAAAGTATAATCTTCACTTTCGGGTATTTCTTCAATCGAAAGATGAAGTTGTTGGGTAGATTCATAAGGGCAAAAGGCTAAAGAATCAGTAAATTAGGTATGTGATCAAGACACAAGCGAGGACATAGAAGTACAAATCTGTTGTTTAGTGTTACTTGCTTGAACATGTCTGGTTACGATTTCCTGACATCAATGAATCGTAAGAATGCACTCATAAGCTATTCATCATTTCTTATTTTCCTGGGACAAAAGATGTATTTGTTTTGGGGCTCTCTTTCTGACTATGGTTCACACACTGAGACTGAGGCAATGATTCGTGAACGGACACAGACAAAGTTGACGGTCTGAAGATGCCCCACAGAAACTTCCTTATATATTCCACTTATTGGTATTCCGCACGGTGAGCAATTAGATCAATTTTAAATTTCTATTATAAATATATTTCTATATAAATATAATTTAATATAATTAATATTTAGTATTTTTATATAATTAATATTCTCTAACCCATTAAAATTTTGAAGGTTCCAGTCTCTCACCCATTCAATTTTGTAAATTGTAAAGGTCCCCATCACTTGGTTTTAGACCACTTACGATTTAGGGCATAGGCATTACAGTCAGAGACAAGGATTAAAAAATTTAATTATTCTAAGTTAAAAGTTTTGAATAATTAATTTTCCAATTTAATTTTTCACTTTCTAGTTCGATTTACTTTAATAACTCTTGTTATTAAGAACTAATGAAAATGGCTAGTTTTTAAATTAATAAGATTTATAAACTAAAATAGACCAATTAATTTTTATTTAACAATTTTTTAAAACTTAAAATTTTATTAGTAAAGGTAATTTCTTTTAATCATATTTTAAATTATTTAATTTCATTTAATTTTTAGCCAATTTTATAATGATCTAATATCGATTGAACTTTTTAAACCTTAACTTTTTATCTTACCGATTTAACTTTCGATTCTACCATTCGTAATAGGTAGATCTCTTCTTTTGCATTTAGGTATTTAGGTTTTGACTGTATATTGGATGTGTAAGCGGAAAGAAGATAGCAATATCTAATTTTTTAAATCATGGCATAAAATTAATAAAAGGGTTATTGGTATTATGTTGTCGTCATCGTCGTCATTATCATCATTCAATCCGAAATTTTACAATAAAATAGGGTCTGAAGAAGCCCGATAGTATGCATCCTTACCCCTATATAGTAGAGAAGTTGTTTCTAGTGAATCTACATGTAAATGAGACAATATAAAAATGATGCAGAGAGATAAAATTAAGAAAATAGAATAACAATACAAGCAATGTTATGAATACCGTACCGGAGTCGGTACCGGATTGAGCTCTGGAACGGAACGGTACCGGTACCGATCTGTATCGGGTACCGTTTCGGGGAATTTTTTA
>JANIHZ010000001.1:6446968-6457518 GCA_027478365.1 Erythroxylum rufum
GAAAATTATGGAATATCTGTGATATACTTGACTGTTGCATGAATTGAGTGGACCATCGATGATGGTGCTTTACTGAGTTTGCAAAACTCACCCAAAATTTGCAATTATTTTTCAGGACCCAGAAGAATACCCCGTTAGGTAACGGGCGTATAGCGGAGTGAGAAAAGAGGTCGGGATCAGTTCGCGTCTGCATTGGTGTCTGGAAAGAAAAATTGTATTTTCTGAAGTTTTGTACAGATGATTAGGTTATGTTGTAAAGTCAACAGCCTGAATTAATTTGTATTTGTAAAAAGGGCCCCCGTGATCATTGTAATTACTGATGATTGTTTATGTTAATTGTTTTCCGCACTATGTATGTTTATGTTTCCAAAAAAATTATACTGACTGAGTGATGTAGCACACCACCCTCGCAGGGTACGGGCTCGGATATCATCATCGATGTCGGGTCCGGGTTATGCGGGAGTGGGGTGTTACATTTTTATTTTGAGATTTACAACTATTATGGACCTAGAATAAACATATAGGTTTATTCATTTAGTTAAATTGGCATAAGAAATAAGATGCATCGTGATACATGAAAGATAATACTCACATTTAAAGGACTTATTGTCATGATTCGCGCATGTGATTTCTTTAATTAAGTAGAGGTTTTATAACTTTTAGATTACATCTACGACTCAAGTGGGAGACTATTATTCGTTAGTTTCCTTTCTGATGGATTGTGTCTGTTCATTTTGAAACCTCGTGTTCTTTCACTGCGAACCGTCATTTCCTTCTGTTGTTTTGATAGAAGACAATAAAGAATATAAGGAGATTGGGTCCATAGACTTAACATTATTCTGCATACACCATCTCTTGCATTTGCTAAAAAGTTTAAAAGAACCTTCTCATATTTATCCGAAATCTCTAAACATCCATAACAGGAGGTATGTAATAATATTCCACATTTCTATTTTTTTATAATAAACATGTATATAGATTCTTAACTACTCACTCAAACGCTACCTCCCGCATTCTTAGTAAGTATAAACTGCGTATGAAAGCTGGAGTGGAAAGCCAATTTTACATTTTAGAGGTTGTTCGATACAATAGACTTACGAAATTTATGTCCAATCTGAACCTTTTAACTCCGCTTGGCAACGAAATTTAGAGCACAAAAAGCTATTCGTTAATACGTGTAAGCTATATAAGGCAAAGAGATTAGTAGAAGTGATAAGCAGTTCAACAGTTGGAAGCATGGAAGCCACATTCACATCGACAGCCACAACTTGCAAACTCAGAACCTTTCACTCTCTATCGACCAACCTCTCCCCTCGATTTTCTCCAGGATTTTTCCTCACTTTCCCAGAAAATAACAAGAGGAAAACAACCAAACTAAACCAAAGCTCTTTGCCTTCTCGCAATACTTTTAGAATTTCTGCAAATTCCCAGGCAGCCCCTGCGTCAGCAGAAGCCGTAACAGTGTCCTCAATACCTTCTGAAATGAAGGCTTGGGTTTATGGTGAATATGGTGGCGTGGATGTGTTGAAGTTTGATGATAAAGTTTCGGTGCCTGAAGTGAAAGAGGACCAGGTTTTGGTCAAGGTTGTTGCTGCTGCTCTTAACCCTGTTGATGCCAAGAGAAGGCAGGGCAAGTTCAAGGCCACTGATTCTCCACTTCCGGTATCACCTCTCTTATCATTTGAAGTATTTTAGTGTTGTATCTGATTGGTAACTGAGAAAATGTTATCTAAATTGATTATCGTTTGTAAACAAGTGGAGAAACTAAAATTTGTTTTGCAACCGTAAAAGAACAATCGTTATCGTGCTTCTGGCCTTCAACAGAATTCCCACTGTGAAGGTGGTGATTTTGGACTCATTCACATGTTTTATCCAAAATTTTCAAAAGTGGCTTGTCATTTTTGCTCAACATACTTATTATCCACCATGAATCAGCATAAGAGCTAGAAAAGAATTTTTTTTTTGGAATAATCTATTTTCCATCAAGTAAATAGTTGGAATTAAAAGTGAAAACAATGAGGAATGTAAAATATCAGCTAAAATAATTCATTCAACTTTTGCATGTAGACTGTTCCAGGGTATGATGTTGCTGGTGTAGTGGTGAAGGTTGGTAGTCAAGTGAAAGAGCTTAAAGAGGGGGATGAAGTATATGGTGACATCAATGAGAAGGCTTTGGAAGGACCTAAACAGTTTGGATCTTTTGCAGAGTACACTGCAGTTGAAGAGAAGTTATTGGCCCTGAAACCTAAGAATTTGGATTTTGTCGAGGCTGCTGCGCTCCCTCTTGCAATTGAGACGGCATATGAAGGCCTGGAGAGGACAGGTTTCTCCGCTGGTAAATCCATTCTTGTTCTCAATGGTGCTGGTGGAGTTGGAAGCCTGGTGATTCAGGTATGTAATTCTATGCGATATGCATACAGTTGTTCCTCCATTTATATCTTTCTCCATATATACATTCCTTAACACCAGATTGACCTCACTAGTTCATTCTACAAGATTCAGAAGCTATGTACAAATGAATTCATCGTTTACTGTATAATTACAAAGAAGCATGTCTGTCGAATATGAACACTTGCTAACTATTTTCTTTATTCATTTTTTTCTTGGATGGTACTGATGCAGCTGGCAAAACATGTTTTTGGTGCCTCCAAAGTTGCAGCAACTGCAAGCACTGGAAAGTTGGAACTCCTGAAAAGTTTAGGAGCTGATTTGGCCATTGACTACACAAAGGAGAATTTTGAAGACTTGCCAGAAAAGTTTGATGTCGTGTATGATGCTATTGGTAAGCTAAGACGATCTCAACGATGTATCCACATTGATAAAAGTTAAAAATGTTAGGTCCAAGCAAGTCTATTATTAGCAGATTGTGAACATTAAACATCTCATGCACTGACTTGATATATAATATAAATTGCAAAGAAGTTGTTGTTGTGCACCTCTTGCTTAGTAGACATGAATTAGGTCTTGAATTCTTGCGGTGATTGATTGGTGTGATACAATAAATGGCAGGGCAATGTGATAGAGCTGTGAAAGCTATAAAAGAAGGAGGAAGTGTAGTGGCCTTAACTGGTGCGGTTACACCACCTGGTTTCAGATTTGTGGTTACCTCCAACGGGGCTGTTCTAAAGAAACTGAATCCTTATTTGGAGAGCGGAAAGGTAAAGGCCATAGTTGATCCCAAGGGACCGTTCCCATTTTCTCAGGTTGCTGAGGCCTTCTCTTACATTGAAACAAATCGAGCTACCGGAAAGGTTGTGATTCACCCCATTCCATGAGCTCCCTCTGTACTAGAACTAGAAGAGTCATTACTAAAACCTTATGGAAAATATATTCTATGGTGATGTTTCCTGACTTAGGACTCCTCTCCTCGTATCCAACTGGAGCAGAAACTTTTGCCCTTTGAAACAGGTTCATGTTGTGCTTGTTCCTTCTACTTTTGCTTAAACTGTTATCCAAGACAGATCCCAGAAAGGAAGAGGATCCAAAACCGTGTTGCCAAGGAAACAATTAAAGCAGATTGGGTTAGTGGAAAACGTCTATTGATCAGGACTTTGTGCAATGTATTTTAAATCTTACAAGAGGTGGATGGCAATCGTCTACCACATTGTAAAAACTAAAAACAAGACAAAAACAGGAGATATATATATATATATGTATATATCTAGAGACGCACACATACATCTGATAAAATTTGTAATGCATTAAAAAATTATTAGAAGGCTTGTTTTAGTGTATTATACTTTTTTAGAAATTCGGATCTTCTGTCCAAAATAACGCCGTTCAATTCTGCCCCATGTTAAAAAATTTCTTTTCGATATCCAAAATCGTTTTGAGCATTGAAAGGGTTATTTTGGATGTGGAATCTGACAGCTCTCCTATTGCAATCAAGTTGTGTTGCTTTCACGTAATAACTTTTAACAGCAGCTTTCTTCAAAACTACAATAGCAGTGAAAGTTGGGGATGATCTGATAATAGTTATCTGCGCCTTCTATAGAAGCTGTAGAATGTGGAAAAGGGCCAAGTACTGCAATTATGACAATGCCTTGTGAATTACGAGAGACAGACAAGAAAGGGACAGTCATGTGCGCCAGTCTTCGCATCAAATAGTAAAAGCCATGAATTAGCAAGTAATCCACAAAAGGTTGCATTTCAACCAAAGTTGATGGAACACTAGCGTCTGATTCCGAATTTTCCCCTTTCTCACCAAACAACAAACCTTCTCAAGGATTAGACTATTGAATGAGAGGTAGCTGAGTGGTTAAAAAAGTAGGGACAAGAGGTCCGGAGAAGTACAGAAAATAAAACAACTTCAGCCGTGTTGTCCACAACAATCGCCAAGTCATTAACGAGCTCCACTGTCTCCATTAAAACACTGGAAGGGTGCGTAAAGACTTTGAAATTTAGTGAAGAGATTATAAAAAAAGAAAAAAGAGATAAAAGACAGAAGACTCCACATTTCTTGCCAACTTGTTCTTTACTCTTGTCCTTTTACAGTTTTCTAATTCCAGAAAACTAGCCAAAATGTTTAGAAATGAACATTAACTAATTCAACAATTGTTGTCAGGGAGACATGGGCAGGCCATCATCATGAATGATAAAAGCTTGAGTTAGCTACAGATTGTGTACATGAAATCTGTATGATGTCAATGTGAGGACAAAATTAAATGCTATGAAGGACTCGGCACAACGTTTACTCGTTTTCCTATGCACGCTATAATACTTACGGCCCTGGGAAACTTTAAACAAGCTATAGCCTTTCCTGCGAAAATTCAAGAATCCAAACATACAAAACTTCCCAAAATTCTAGGCTGCTGGTTAATCTCTTTTCTCCGTGACTTTCTTGCACTTGAAGGAAAAGGAGAATGAAGACAAAGAATCATGATCAGTACAAGAAAGGGCTATGGACAGAAGAAGAGGACCGGATTCTGTTGGAATACATAAGGGTCCATGGAAGAGGCCGATGGAGTCGTATTTCCAATATTACTGGTAAAATCTGGAAATCGCGTAAACAAACAAAGCAATGTTCTTTCTCTGCCGTGTTTTAGTGATGGTATTTATTTCCTAAATCACGTTTTGTACTATGTGGTGACCGATTGTGGTTGAGTGATCTTAGGTTTGAAGAGGTGTGGGAAGAGTTGCAGGCTACGGTGGTTGAATTATCTGAGCCCCAATGTGAAACGCGGAGGCTTCTCGGAGGAGGAAGATGACCTCATCATCAGACTCCATAATCTCCTGGGAAATAGGTTCTTGTGTATACATGTTTCTGTTTTTTTTTTCCCCTTATCTCTTAAGGTGCCTTCTTTAGTCATGATGTACACTCTCTTGCTACTAGACTACTAGACTAGGAGACGAGTTGTTTAGTTAGTCTTCTCCCGGAATCTGTAAGACTCAACTTGGAGGTCCCTAAAAAGAAAAGAAAACGTCTAACAAGAAATTTCAGAGAACATGCATTTGACGATTGAATTAATGTTTTTCCTCGAGTATAACCAGAACGAGATTCCTAATAAATGCTGAAGCTTCCATCTATGTGAATGAAGGTGGTCTTTAATTGCCGGCAGAGTTCCAGGAAGAACAGACAATCAGGTAAAGAATCACTGGAATACCCATTTGTGCAAAAAGCTGGGTTTAAAGAAGCAGGTGAAAAGAGCTGTGACCTCCTCAAGAAGGAAACTTTCAATTGAAAACCAAGAAATAAGGTACGGATTGTCCAAGAACTCCGATTTTCTTCATGAAGACAACAACTTTACTATGACAAAAGACAACCCTTTTACTGTTGCTGAGACATCAATTGGAGGAACGCCGTTGATCGAGCTGCTTGGAGCGGAATCACCACTCTTTTACTGGGACCAATTCAACTTCAGTAGCACAGATCTAATGAATTCTACCAATGGATACTCTCCTGAGTTTTGTTGGTACTCTTTTACTGGGACCGATTCAACTTCAGTAGCACAGATCTAATGAAATCTACCAATGGATACTCTCCTGAGTTTTGTTGGTATAATCGATAAGTGTCATTTTTGGGATTCAGTATATTTGGATGCAATTTGCCCAAATCCCCATTAACAAAAATTCTACAAGTTCATTTACTTTTTATATGAATTAAGAAATTCCTCAACTGGTGCTACAGCTTAACCGCACTAGAAACCTTAGATCATGTTCCCGAAATTTCAGTAGAACTCCATTTCAACCATTAGTCCTTCCATTGTTAACAGAGTACAACAATCCAAGTCAAAAAGAAAAATTGATAAAGTAATTACTTGAGCAACGTTCCTTGTCAAGCATTATTGGTCAGGGGTGAACAAATTGCACTGAAAAGAGAAGCGTACGGATGACAAATCCTGGAAGCTCATGCAGCTACAGAAGGTATGATGTTGAAATCGAGATCCCAAAGCTCGAAACTTCCCTTCACGAAATCGTAGTGAGCTCCTTTCAGTGCTAGAGCGTTTTTAATCACTGCCTCCCTCACGAATGGATACGTTAATAGGTTTCCCAGTGATACATTCACAGCTTCCTGCATTGGGTCAACGGAAACAATGCATACTAGTTTTAGTCGCTTTAAGATACCTTTAGAAAGCATCTAAACGGATTGGAATAGTTATATATATATATAGTATTTAAAAGAACAATTTATCAATTTAATATAGAGGGATATTGAGCAACTTGCCTTCTCGCAGGTGTAGCATTGCTCTTCGAAGCTTAAACTATTCCATTCCGTTTTCACCTTGGACTTCGCGGTTGAACAGATTTTCACCCATTGTTCTATGAAATCACTGAATATTTCACCAAAAGAAACGTTTTTTTCAATGGCATGCACAAACATTGGTATAGCTGTTCTTTTAATGAAGAACAGCTTTCATTCCACTCAGAAAAATATCTAGTACAGTATCAATCTACTGAGATCCAAATATATATCCACCTAGTGCAACAAGAAAAGCATGATATGACTAAACTGTATCAGTTTAAGACCTAGCAACATGTGCTTTGGTCCATTTTAGGTAAATTCTTAATGACTTTAAGAAAGATCATCAAGGTGCTTTCTAAAGTTATGGCCAACATGTTCCTCAAAAGTTCTTTCTGTAAAGTTGTTTATTCGTTTCCATCTATTTTGGCGTTTTCACGTGAAAGAAGCGAGAAGGAGATCCTTGTGGCCCAGTTTCAATTGACGTAAAGATAGAAACATGCCAGGGAAAGGAAAGCAATTATTGTGTGGTTACATTTACGAAAAGTAAAAGATTGAAACTATTCATGTTTTTGTAGGCTTTCTAGATTCCGTCAAGAATATGGCATATCTAAGAAATAATACGTCGTACAGCTCATTAATACCTATCCATAAAGAAAAAGATTATCTGAAAGAGATGTATGCACCCATTACATAAAAATGAGAAGAGTATCCCATCAACACGGCACTGGAGGGTAACGAAGTACGTCTTTAAAGTTAGATAATCACAAATCCTGCATGATTTTAGAGTATGTACCTGGAAATGGTCCCATCATCTGGAATGGACATGAGCCCCTTTATACCACCACAGCGGCTGTGACCAACGACCATAATGTTCTCAACCTGATTCCATAGCCATGTGGATGTGACAGGAAGTTGATGATAAGTTTGGGAAGAGAAGAAACTGGACAAGTAGCTGGCTTCTAATCCATGAACTTAGATATGATCACGATTTCATCTTTCCCAAATTACTGGACTGAATTAGGTTAGGTGTTCACAAAATTAATTGAATGGTGCAAATGGGTGGGTATGAGTCATTTCAGTCACTAGACAGCACTGCTTGTAAGGCATGCATGGAGATTAGACTCGCACCTCGTCCACCAACAGTGAACATGGAGGAGCCCCTTCATTTCAAAGAATTTATTAAAGCAGCCATATATACTACTAAGAGATGTGACAAAAGTAAATGTCATAAAGAAGGGCCAAAAAATGCGTTCACCTTAAGATGCAAGACCGCATATTCAACGGCTGCACCCACACCAGAGTACTTTGTCTGAAGCAGGAAAAAGTCAAAACAGATCATCTTCAGGATTATTACAGTGGATTGTTTAACTGAAAAGTACTACTACATAAATAACTATATGTTCCATCTAATAAGATTATTGGCACACAGCACGAAAACTGAGTGAATATTAAAAGTCTTGCAACAAATGTGTCCGAGAGTGATGTTTCAGAATATGTTAATAACCTATGGATATGCTCAGAAAAGTATATCCCGTTATTATCATTTCCCCAAGGAGTTAGTGATCGAAGGCGCCGATAAACTAAATGTCAAAGTGTTAATTAAGCAAAACCTGATCATATGGCGGGACCATGTTGGCAATGTTTCGGACCATAAAGGCCTCTCCTGGTTGAAAGTTGAGGATATGAGAGGGGCATACTCGAGAATCTGAGCAAGCGAATACCAAAAACTGCCACAGACATTAAGTAGTATTAAAAGCTTTGCATTATGTACCGTTATCACTTGATAAAGAGCAAACTAACCTTGGGACTCTGGCCTTTGGCAAGTTCACCGTACAATTCCGGATCTTTCCTAGAAAACAGAGAAGCATCTTCATTCACAGTACACAATTAATGGTACAAGCAAACCTTCTGGAGTCTGAACTCTTATACGTTTCAGTATAGAAACTTGTAAAAGAGATTGATAAGTGAAATTAACTCTCAGATAAGCACCGAGCGAAATGACCAAGAGTTGTTCGGAACTTGCATGAAAATGGAAGATTCAAAACCCGACATACATAGACACAGCATATTGTACGAAAAAAATAAGCGTACTCAAATTTCTCGGTCTTGAAGTGGATAAAACCAGAATTTATCCGTTCAACCGGGTTGAACCCTTTAGAACCGGCACCCTCCAATTCCGCCGTTATCTGCTTGATTTTTGCGGCGGCGACGCTGCCGAGGTCGGCTTTCTCTCTGACGACGAAAACAGATCAAGAGCTGTCAGTTTATCGTTCGTGGTTGCCCACACGTAACTCGGTTGATCAGATATGGAAAGAGATCATAAGATTTTTAAGACCAAAGAGATGAGAGTGATTTGTGGTTGTAACGAAATCACATGAGGAATACGAACTGAAAGTAACGTTCTTGTTGTTATTACCTGAGGAGATTGGTCAGTCCTGCAATGGCGCCCTCGTATGAATCCGTTGCCATGCTTTATTTCTCCTGAGAAAACACGGACAAAGAAACCAGAGGTCATTTCTTTTGTTTTTGTATCTGAAATGGTTTTGAATATGAACTATTAATCCACAGCACTCCTAAACAACGCAAGGATGTTATGATTATATCAATAAGCAGCTCTTATTTTCATGGCTTTCAAAGATGGTTGAGTTGAGATGTAAGAGTTTATGAAATGATTATTTATGGGAAATTAAAGATGCAAATGAACCATCAGAAACAGAACTGAGAAATTAAAAAAGACTCAAAGACTGATGATCTTGATGATGATGTGTGGATCCGAACCGGGATCGGTGCAGTTACTGGAAGAAGATTCTGGTTAACGATGTCTGCACACGCACAACTCCTTTTTCCAGTTGCTCGAAAAGACAAGACTTTCTACTTCCTATCAAACATCGACAATAAAACCAACAACACCACTCAAGATAAGGATAAATCTCACTGGCATTCAATTTCTGATGTGATCCAGTACCATACAAGAGAGATTATTTCCAAATGCATATTATATAATATATACATGTAAATGACGTTATAATTTATACAATGATTTCCTATTTCTTTACTTTAATAAGCCTATCCCATCTAACGATTCTTCATCTAGTCTCTAATTTACATGGAAATAGAATATGAAAACTTGTAGAATGGAAGTTGGTGACGGTTTGATGACGATGACTGATCTTCCTGCTGTCTATGTCTTGATTATTTTTTATTTTTATTTTTATTTTCAAGATGACTGATCTCCACTTAATGCCTCCACTTAATGCAAGAAGCAATTGCCACTGCCATTATTGCATTCTGTCTAATCACCTTAACGAACTACTTTAATCGATTAGAGAGTACATCTGCAATTGAAGGAAAGTGAGCTTAAAGAAAGAAAGTGGAAAACAAAATTTCAAATCAAACACGGCCTTGTCTATTCTCGGCACTTATGCATTTGAAGTTTAATTTATTCAGCACCTAAGATTTCCCAGCTCTGTAGGCAGTCTTAGAGCCTGTTTGGATGAGCTTTTATTAATAGAGTTTTTTTTAGTAGAGCTTTTATTAGTAGAGCTTTTTTTAGAAGAGCTTTTTTAAAAAGCTAGTTGACTATTTGGCTGTCAATTAAAAAAACAGCTTTTTAAAAAAGCTTTATACAGTAGACTGTTTGGCAATATAAAAATAAAAAACACTTTTATTAATTTTAACTATATTTTATTTAATAATAAATTTATTTATGCTAAATAATATTTAAAGTATACTAAATAATATGCAAAGTACAATATATTATTATATTTACAGTTACTTAATTCTTAGATAACCATCTTGTAGGAAATTTTAGATAACCATCTTGTAGGAAATAATTTAAAGAGATGTCTCATTTTCTTGTAGGAAATAA
>JANIHZ010000001.1:6522938-6538305 GCA_027478365.1 Erythroxylum rufum
ATGTTTACAAGTGATAAGTGGGTTACATCTCAGCATGCTAGGTCTAATGCTGGAATGGAGGTTTGTAGTATCATACTAGAAGATAGGGAATTTTGGTCGCAATGTCAATTCGTTATCCGAGTTTGTGAGCCTTTAGTGAGGGTGCTTCGGTTGGCTGATAGTGAAGAAAAGCCAACAATGGGTTATATTTTTGATGATATGGAGAGAGTGACGGAAGCAATCAAGGCCAATCTGAAAATTAGGCCTTCTTTATACATACCATATCTCTTAATCTTTAATGAGATAAGGGAAAGACAACTTTCTTCTCCATTGTTTGCAGCTGGGGCATTTTTGAATCTTATTGTGTATTTAGACTAAATCTTGCAAAGCAAGTTGAAGTTAGTAGAGGAATGCTTTTCATAATTACAACAATTGTTCCTCATAACGCAATGCAAGATCTTTTAAGCTCACAAATGGAGCTTTATAAATTGTCTTATGAGGATTTTGGAATGCCGATTGTTGTTCGATAGAGTTAAACTCTCTCCAGGTATTACTAATTTTGTAGAATGGCTAGTTCTCCTCCCATTGCATTAGTTAAAAAAGCTTTTCCTCCAATCACTACTCAGTCTTCTAATCTCTCAGAAGTTGCCATTATTGCACGTAGTAGTCTTTTCTATTACCTGCTTCTTTTTCTGCTTGAACATTCATCTGCCGGTCTTCCAAATATGTTCAGCATCAAAGCACCATACCTTAATGTGACTCTTCTTCAAGAACCTATTTCTGAAAATACATTATGGTATTTCTGGGCACTCTCTGCCCTCTATGCTTGTGCTTTCTCAGTCTCTCCACTTCAACTGTATCAGCATCTCTGTAATCCTAATAATGGAAGCTCATTATTATGGACGCTACTTGAATGGTTTCAACCATTAGACTAATGGAAACATCAGTGTTCTATTGTGATTGATCAACATCGTCTATGGACACCCTCTGCTAGATGTTACTCTTCATAGGTCAATGTACATAAAAGGTTCTCTGTGCAACATCGGTGTAATATCAGTTAGCCTAGTGTCCTGATGCGATTTACAACATTGAGACTGACCTGATAACAGGAGAGTTTTCAAAAATATCAAGGTAAATTGAACGATATTCATCCTCTAGTCCCTCTATACTGGTAATATCAAACCTTTAAACAATTGTATGCAGTTTGTGAATTGCAAACTACAGATGCTGTATTGATATTTACTTGCTAGGATTGATTTTATATGTTGTTTGCTTCTATTGTCACAATACATGTTTTTGCAGCTAAGTTTCGAATTTGAAGATTCAGGCTCCTCGATACAGGTAATAATATCCAGAAAAGTTTTGCTTAATGACGGTCATAGACAGGTGGTTGAGGTAGCACAAGCAGCCAAATGGAAGTTTCTTTATGGTCAGCCACCATTTCAGTACATGTTTTATTTGATGAAAAGTGAAAACAGAGCAGATTACTCTCTAAGCATTTATCTTCTACGCTGCCAGGATTAGAGGCTATTTCAAGGCTATGAATTCTGCAAAATGCAATGAATCAAATCAGGATGTAGATGCTGAACCAAGGAGTAATTCACTTGACATTAAAAAAGGATGGATCCTGTATAAAAGAACTCTAAGGAAGCATAAACACAGATTAATTTCTTCTAAATGATATTCACAAATCTCTAATCCTTGCAGCTGCTGTATGTTGTAACTTTAAATGAACCGAAGATCCCTTGGCACTTTTATTTTTGGCATAAAAGTGATGTTGAGACGCAAGCAATTTGGCAAGTTAGGCCTAATTTTATTCATCATTCTCTCTTTTGCAATTTTACTAGTACCCTATGTCATTGGTCCTAACTTCCTAAAGTAAATTATTGGTACTGGCATGTTTCTACTATTTTACAGTTGCTGTCAAACATATTTGACCTGCAAAAGGAGCCACAGTCACAATTTCCCATTCACACCGGATCACCAATAGAGAGGCCTCAGCAAATGCTAAGCAGCATAAACATTGCATTGAATACTCTCATTTTCGGTAAAATCACTGTTCGATGGGTTGAAATTCATGTCTGCAGCATAGGATGCACCAACAGGGATCTTCACCGATCGACTCACCACCATGTCATCCATTTTGTACTTTTCATAACTCATAAATGCACCAAAAGCTCCAAGAAATCCTTCATGGCGCAAAAACATTGCTTTGGCCTCACCTTTAGACCTTTGACAATTAGGAAATCCAAAATAGGAGTTCTTCATTATGAAAGGAAATAGACAAAAAATAAATAGAGAGATTAAATGGAAACCAAAGGAAAACACACACACACACAAGTAGTTAGGCAACTTTTCTATCACATACTACTTTAGAGTTATTCAGTTGCATCTGCAGAATATTTGGTTAGTTTCGTTGCTATTTAACTTCTTATCCGTCAGAATAGGTAACAGATTTCTGACTTCTATCTATGCAGGACATGAGATGTCTATTCTCTCTCTTAGATTATGCATGAACATAAGACTTCCATCATCAGTTCCCAGTTCTAAATTTCTGATACCGACTCCAACATATTCCACCTAAGGCCTTTACCAATTCTTAATGCTCTTAGTCAACTCATTCTTTTATTTGAGAAGTGAGGAGAGCCCATAAAACTACAATCTATTTCAACGTTAAGATAAAGGAACAAACTTCAGGATAATTACCAGAAATTCACTGCAACTGAAATAGTGTCCATGGTATAGGCATGACCCCGAATAAAAAATCCTCCAAAAAATATACGCTTGAGTCCATATCGGAGTGCATTCAGGTAAGCTATCTAGTAAAACATCAGTATGAGTAACGTTAACCCAGTAGTATCTCACTTAATTCAATCTCTTTCTTTGAGACATAAGATATCAAGAACAGTGCCAGTTAGCAAAAGAAACTGCATGTATACAACCTTGAATAACTAGCCAATTCAACTTGAAAACCAAAATCCACTTCGGCCGCAAGTCTTAGTTATCCTCCAAATATTCCTTTCAGCTAAAGCAAGTGAAAGACAACCAACTAAAGCCATTTTGAGCAGGAACTTACACGTGCAATCAGATATGAATGGTTTTAATTGCTAAGGAATAGAATGAAATAGAACTCTCAGTTCATATTACACAGTGAACAAATCATGCCCGAAGCTGGATTTTAATTCTATTCCTCAACTATTATCTAAAACACCTAAAAGTGATGAAATCATCATTTTCAGCTCAATAATAACCAAAGTTTTAATGCCAAGTGACAAAAGTTCAGCAACAAGTTTCATGGCTAGACGGGTCAGCTATAAATTTTAAAGTGATCTAGAAAATGGACAAACATTCAATGATGAGGTTGGTAAAAAAATATATTGTTTAGTGTTAAAAAACTAAGAACAACTACAACAAATTGAGTCTGCAAATCTGCTGCTTAACAATACAGTACTCGGTAAATCACCAGTTCTGTCCCAGTAAAAAGTTACCTGTCCAATGTTGTTTGAGATCATTCTGAGAAGAGATCGTGAGATATCTTCAGGTTTATAGTCCTCAAGCTCTCTATTATCAGATATTGCCTTTCCAAAACTGGAGGCAATGGTTGTTGATGAGAGACCAATCTATCATGATATCAAACATATGGTGCACTTGAGCATTATAATCTGGAAAGGCGCCCCCAGAAAGCAAAGAGCTATTTAAACCTACACTACTTCATGTACCTATGTATGATTACTCAACTTCTCATCAAGAAGTATCTAGTCAAATGGGCTGACCATACCTTTGAATAGTCCATTCCACCATAGATGTCCCCAACAAGCATATCTAATACCCTGTTGTTTCCCTGATGACTCAACTCCAGTAGCTCATCAAAGCTGAGACAGAAAAAACATTTATTCCCCTAGAAGAGAATTTACAATAATGGGATCAACGATAAATAACACCAACCTAAGAACAAGAATTGAAATACCTCTTGCATTTTGTTAATAACCTTCCCAAACCCCAAAAAGTGCCACCACCAACATTGGTTCCACTTACTCTCTCAAATTTTCCATCTCTATCAACCTACAAACACAAAGTTGAAGACCAATTAGCTTATGACAAGACTTGTCTAGATATATAAAAACAACTAAATAGAGGACGGAAAACATTTCACGTAAGAGCACCTTGATCATGCTAACTCCAGACCCAATGTTAACAAGCAGATATGGGAATAAATCATTATGGTCAATCTGCAAAAATTCCTTCCGCCCATCTGTATATATAAAAGCTTCATGGTGGACTGCCTACAAAAAGCACATAACAAAAGCAGATAGACATAAGGTAAAGAAAAGACTAACACTTAAAGAACATCGAAGGTGAAAGGGAGAAACATAAAAAGGATTAGCATAAACTACTATAGATGACAATTTTATGCATTTGCCCCATCCTAAGCCAAGTGGACTGAATTACACGTAAAGGAAAACTTCTCAACTGATAAAGGTAAGTTCATCTTCATTTCCACTAGCTCTTCTGTGGTTCAGTTATTTCATCACAATACACATGCTCCCCATACAGTTAATCAAATCCATGTACATTTACATGTTCATGTGGTCAATGAAAATTATAAACATCAGACTCAAGAAAACTGTGACAACTAAATATAGTTTACAGGGGATGGCTTAAATAGTTGAACATCAAAAGACAGCCTAGTCAAATATAGTGAATGTGGTATTAAAGACTCACCTTAAGCAAAAAGTTTGCTCCTGCCACAAGACAATCCATTTCATCTTCCTTGTCTAGAGAAATCCCAAGCCTTTCTTTGAATAGATCAGCATACTTGTATGCTCCACCACCAGTAGCCTTCACATGGATAGCAATAAGTCGGAAACAGGAATCTAGGAATTTCAGCTCCAGTAAGATCAGAGTTTGGTAACACAAAGTGATAGGTTTCTTACCTTAATAAAATTCTTCACAAGGGCAGGAAGTTTGGGATGCCGTAAACCTAAGTTCATCTTTGTTTATTAGTAAGCAGTCAAAATGTCAAAAGATACCGTACAAAGCATAAACATGCATGAGAAGCAAATGCAGGAAAAATGACTTCTACAGCGTAATAGACATCATGCATATTTAATAGCCTCTTTAACCTACACATATGTTCTCCCTTTACCCAATCAATTAACAAGCCATATTTCCTAGCAATAAATCATTCCTTCATCAAAGCAAACATCTCTCAAGGTAGTGCAGTTGGTCTATATCTTGGAAATGTCAGGTAAAATGAAATGAATCGACATAAGTTGTCACCTCACTTATGCCTAATTCTCCACAACATCCGATAAAATACTTCCCATATGCAACGCTTTTCCATTCAGTTCCAAAAGTGAATATTTATATCCTACAGAAATTTTCCACTGACTTCTCATGTCATTTCGTTTAACATTTGTGATTGCCTTTTGATTAAGAATCATACCTACCAATCAAACAAGGTAATTACAAGCTCATTGAAGAGGGAAACAACCTTATGGGCCAAGCTTAACCAAGAGTAAACACATCAATGACACAGACCAGATAGGATGGAATATAAACAAACGTGAGCTCTCAAAGGCACACAGAATCTCTAATCAAACTAAAATCCTAACTCTCAAGCTCTGCATGGGTCATTTCAACCGTCGGAGATTATTTAAGAACCATATGAGAAATCCACCATTCCCATTGAAATTGGGTTAAGTTTTCTTGCATTTGTAAGAGTTCCTATACAAGCCATAGTTGCGATGAACCATGACAAGGAGAACAATGCATAACATACCACCAAGGTGAAGTTTCCTGGAGTTTATGAACTCCAAACAGACGTCCAACTTGCTCGTCTCAAATTTCGCAAAGTGGAGTCTTCCCTTAAGAATTGGGTCCTTCCTTCCATCACTCAAAAATCCAATACTCTCATTTCTGTCAGGACACATCTCTCCTTCTTGATGGCCAGACTTCCCATCACTTGAGAAATATACCAGCTTTATCAGGGATCCTGCAAAAAGAATAAAACCTAATTGTCAGCAACGCTGCTTCAAACAGGAAACAATAGAGAAACTGAAGAAAACGAGTAAACCAGCAGCTCAGAAAAGCAAATTCAATGAAAATAAGCTCAAGAACTAATCTTTTCAACAAAAAGAAGAAAACCCATGAAAATTTCTGGGGGAGAAGATAAAAAGGAACAGATTAAAGGTCACAATCACCTCCGATATCGAGGGCCAAATGAGAAATTTGGCAAGTAGATTGGCTTAACTCTGATTTCCCATCAATATTTTTCTCTCTTAGATCCATTTCTTGACAACTCACTGTATTCTGCCTTACAGAACCAATACTGCATACAATTGTTTTTTTTTTTTTTTTGAAAAATATACTGCACACAATTGTTGTTCACCTACCCATCACCGCATACCTTGCACATGTAGAACAGACAAATGTATACGCATGCATGTCTGGTAAATTTGGAGGGATTTATCCGTTGAAACCAAGCGATTTGGTACATGACATGACATGGCTTTTGACCTTTTCATTAGTCAGGCAAAGAAATTTTTGTTATCTAAAGATTTTTCATGAAAATTTAAATTAACTTTAAAACAGATTCCTGTTATAAAAATTGTTTTAATATAAACTGTAACTTCAATCTGAATTTCAATTTCGTTCAAAAGTTTTTTTTCACCTTTAAAAATGAATCTTATATTATTTTACTAATTTTCAAACCTGAATTCTACCACGTTATGTAATTCCATCACTCCATCGCTTTCTAAAATCTTCTCCATCTCCCACGACCTCCTGCTGGACAAAGGTGGAAGCATTTCAGAGAAGGCAGCTGTGATATTGAAGGAGAAAGCACCTGCCTTCTAAAACAAGGAGTTAAACCTATAATTCTTTTAAAATTTTGAAACAAGACTCTGCGGGTGAATTTGTCAGCTCAAGGTTTTTAAATTAATAATTTTGACGAAATATTTTTGTTAAAACTTCAAATTGTTAAGATTTAGAACTTCAAATTTATTGAATTATGTTTTCTCCGAAAGATAACAATATTTAAGAAATTGTTTGTTCAAATAAAAGGAAAACGTTTTCCTATTTATATGTGAATAAGTCTAACAAATTCATTTTGATGGTAAGAAACAGTTCCACAATACCTGCAATGAATAAGCTCTTGTTAGACAAAGGATCTTGCTATTCAGCCAACTCGATAGTCGACTTCAAAGACATAGCCAAAGGATTATTCAAACAACCTGATAATTGAAAATTCTGTCAAAGATAATGAGAAAGATGTTGTAACATAATCAAAGTTGGTTAAGTTAATTAGTCGATGATTAATTTAAAGCAATGGCTAGTTGAAGAGAATCACTATTTAAAGGAGAACTACTACATTTGATTGTACAACACACTTAAATCAGTAGCTTCAATACTTGTTCTCAAAAAGTCTTACCCTATTACTTCTTCTGAGCTTTAGAAAGTGAAAACACTCTATCGAAAGAGAGATTGATATTTATTGGAGCTCTTATTTGAGCAAACTCTACTTTCATTCGAGCAATACACAATTTACCCCCCTCTTGTATGTGATTGCTTTATCACTTGGTATCAGAGCTTTGGTTTCACATTTATTATGTTTTACAGTATGTGACAGATCATGGCAAACAACTTGAGAAGTCTTGAAGGACAGTTTGTTACAAAGTCTCCTTATTTTAATGGAAACAATTATTTATATTGGAAGGAAAGTATGACAATTTATCTCCACTCTGTAGACATTGAAGTCTGACAAGCTATCAAAAGGGGAGATATAGTTCCTGCTATTGACAACATCGAATTATAAACTGATGTTGATAGAAGAAATTCACAACTGAATGTTAAAGCAAGGCATCATCTGATTTATGCACTCTCCCCAAAAGAATATGAAAAGATATCCTACTATTCTTTAGCAAAGGAAATGTGGGACAAGCTTGAAGTTACTTTCGAATGAACAAATGAGGTAAAGAAGCATAGGATAAGTCTTTTAGTGCATCAATATGAAACTATTAGCATAAAACAGAGAGAAACCATAGACACAAATTCTTTTGGACGATTCAACAACATCATCACAGCATTGAAGAACTTAGGAAAGATATATCCCAATGATGAGCTCGTAACAAAGATTCTAAGGTCATTGCCAAAAGAATAGAGACCCAAAGTGACAGCTCTAAAAACTACAAAGGATCTAGACACTATTTCACTTGATTGGCTAAGAGGAAATTTGATGATCCATAAGATAGAGCTCTGACAAGACGAAGGATCCTCCTACAAAAGAGGAATGGCTCTGAAAGCTGCTGCTAATATAACTCCATCAAATGGTGATGAAAGCGACACTAAATTACAGATAAATGGAGATGATGAATTCAATTTTATGGTTAAAAAATATGCACTTTTTTACAAAAAGAAGTTGATAAAGAAAAGAGAAGGAAATAAGAAAACTAGAAATAGTAAGCTCCTGTCAAAAGACAACAGCAACAATAGCAATACACAGAATAATCAAATTATATGTTATCATTGCAAGAAGCCTAGGCATACAAGACTAGAATGCCCCCTTCTTATTTAAAAGGACAAAACTGAAAATAAAAGACCCAGAAAGTAAGTTATGACTGCAGCCTGGTCAGATGAAGACTTCGAAAACTTTAATGAAGAAAAGTCTGAAGAAGTAAGTAATGTTTGCCTTATGGCTAACACAGGTGAAAATGAGGTATATAATTTTGATTATGATATTGAATTTGATGATCTAAGAGATGCATATCATTAACTATATGCTCAATATAAGAAGTTAACAGTGCAGTATTTCAAAGAGGTTGAAAAAGCTAAAAACAGTGATGCATCTTTGAGGAATAAAATTAAATCATTAGAATAATTGAATAAGAACTTGTTGTCCAAAAACATGTCTCTTGCTAAGATTGAAAATGACTATAAACAAAAGATGTGCGAAAAAGATTTTTAAATGAAAAAGTAAAACAATTAGAAGAAAAGGTTGATGCATTAGAACATGAAAAATAAAAATTTCTGAAAAAGATCATATTTTTGGAAAAGAATTTAGTAAATTTTGTTAATAGAAAGAACAATCTTGATTCATTGCTTGGTAATCGTAAAGGAGTTTTTGATAAAGCTGGAATAGGATATAATGAAAACAATAATATCAAGCTATACAAGAACTTCTTTGTTAAAAATAGTAGTAGCTATCGTCAGAACAGCAAGAACCTAATGCATGGTAAAAATGACAGTAACCTTCATTCATCCGTTTTATGCTTCTATTGTGGGAAACATAGACATATTAGTCATTCTTGTAATATTCGTAGAATAAAGAAATTATCTAAAATATATGTTTAGAGACCGAAAGGTCAAACTACTAACTTGAAAAGACCTAGAAAAGTTTGGGTACGTAAATTAAGATAATATATTGTGCAGATATGCTTCACAATAGTTACAAGAGAAAATCAATGGATAGTTGACAGTGGTTGTTCAAGACACATAACAGTTGAAATATCACATTTCATCTATATTGAAAGCAAAGATGGAGGTAATATTGTCTCTGTTGACAAAAATAAGGCAAAGGTCACAGGAATTGGTAAAATTGATGCCTCTGACTTTACTTCTATAGATAATGTTCTCTATATTGATGGTTTGAAACATAACCTATTAAGTGTAAGTCAATTATGTGACAAGGGATATAGTCACATTCTATGCATCTCATTGTGAAATAATTGATAATAAGAACCGTAACATTGTGTTTATTGGTCCTAGAAATCAAAATATATATTGTGCTCAATTGGAATACATGTCTTCTCAAAAAGTTAAGTGTTTTGCATCTCTTAAAAAGGACTCATTAATCTGGCATAGAATATTTGGACATGCTAGCATAGCATTTTTATCAAAATTGTCCAAAAATGATTTAGTAAGAGGATTACCAAACTTAAATTTCGAAAATAATTAGGTTTGTGAAGCATGCTTAAAAGGAAAACAAGTTAGAAGTAGCTTTCCACCCAAGAATGTTGTATCTACCAACTAACCACTTGAGCTTATACGTATGGATTTATTTGGTCCTATTAGAAATCAAAGTTTTGGTGTAAAACATTACGGTTTTGTTATAATAGATGATTATTCTAGATTTACATGGTATTTATTTTCTAGCAAACAAGGATGATGTTTTTGAAGTTTTTGATAAGTTTTGTCGGAAAATTTAGATTGAAAAAGGGTACTGCATTACTTCAATTCGAAGTGATCATAGAGAAGAATTTGATAACAATAAATTTGAAGATTACTGTGATGATAATGGCATAACTCATAATTTCTCATGTCCAAGAACTCCTCAGCAGAATGGAGTCGTTGAAAGAAAGAACATGACCCTTGCTGATATGACTAGGACTATGCTTTGTGAAAGTTGTCTACCTCATAGATATTGGGCAGAAGCTATTTCCATTGCCTGTTACGTTTTTAACAGGTTTCTTATAAGGACTATTCTCAAAAATACCCCCTATGAGCTATGGAAAGAAAGAAAGCCTAATGTTGCATATTTTCAAGCTTTTGGGTGCAAGTGCTTTGTACTAAACAATGGTAAGGACAACCTTGGCAAGTTTGATGCAAGGTCTGCTGAAGCTATATTTTTGGGATACAACATAATCAATAGAGGATTTAAAGTCTACAAAAAAAGAACTAAGAAGATAGAAGAATTAATACATATAGTATTTAACGAGACATTACCCTTAATAAATGTTGCTAAATCAGATGATGAAGAGAATACTTTGGTTCCTAAAGATACGACACAAACTCAATCTACACCTGTAGTGCCTTCCGATTCATAAGATCAAGAAGGTCCTTCTGAAGCTAGGACAGAGAAGGCTCCTGCTATATGTTCATCTTACCAGAAACATATACAACAAAGGACACCAGATAGTCATAATAGAAGGACACCAAGAGAATGGAGAGGACTCGATACACTTTAGTATATTCTAGGAGACCCTTCGAAAGGTATAAAGACCGGAGCCTCCTTAAAAAACAATTATGTTGCATTTGTTTCACAAGTAGAACCAAAGACTGTAAAAGAGCACTTGCTAATCAAAGCTAAACTGTAGCCATGAAAGATGAACTAAACCTGTTTGACAATAACCAAGTTTAGAATCTAGTACCTTATCCACAAAACAAGTCAGTCATTGGAACTCATTGGGTATTTTGAAACAAACTCGATGAAAATAGTAAGGTGGTAAGAAATAAATCTAGACTTATAGCTCAAGGCTATAATTAACAAGAAGGTATTGATTTTGATGAGACTTATGCTCCTATTGGTAGACTAGAATCAATCAGAATTTTAATTGCCTTTGCATGTTATAAAAATTTCAAATTATATCAAATGGATGTTAAAAGTGCTTTTCTAAATGGATTTATTAATGAAGAAGTCTTTGTTAAGCAACCTCCAAGTTTCAAGAACAAAACTATCCCGATTATATGATGAAATTGACAAAAGCTTTATATGGTCTAAAGTAGGCTTCTTGAGCATGGTATGAAAGATTAAGTAACTTTTTGCTTAAGAATGACTTTGAAAGAGGAAAGATAGATAAAACTTTATTTATTAAGAGGAAGAAAATTGATTTACTCATAGTTTAAATATATGTTGATGACATAATATTTGGTACTACTAATCCATCTTTCTGTGAAGAATTCTCAGCTTTAATGTAGGAGGAGTTTGAAATGAGTATGATGGGAGAGTTATCTTTCTTTCGTAGATTCCAAATTAAGCAAACAAAAAAGGAAATCTTCATCAGTCAAGACAAGTACACAAAGGAACTTATAAAAAAAATATCATTCTGAAAATGTCAAGCCAGTGGGAACTTCAATGTATACTAGTTTGCAGCTTAATAAGGATGAAGATGGCAAAGCTACTGATGAGACAAAATTTAGAGGGATGATTGGTTCTCTTCTATATCTCATAAATTCAAGACCTGACATTATGCTTAGTGTGTGTCTTTGTACACGCTTTCAGTTAAATCTTGATGAATGACATCTTTAAGCAGTTAAGAGAATTTTTCGTTATCTTCTTAGAACTATGGATTTCAAATCATGGTATCCAAAAACAGATTCGTATGACATTGTTAGCTATTGTGATGTAGATTATGCAGCTGACAAAGTTGACAGGAAAAGTACATATGGCTATTGTCAATTCTAAGGTGGATGTTTAGTTTCTTGGTCTTGCAAGAAACAAAATTGCACAACACTCTCAACAACTGGGGCAGAATATATAGCAGCCGCTAGTTGTTGTGCTCAAATATTATGGATAAAACATCAACTCCAGGATTTTTCTCAAAACTTTAGTCATATTACCATATTGTGTGATAGCACAAGTGCAATTAATTTGTCTGAAAATCCTGTGCATCATTCTAGAACTAAGCATATAGAAGTTAAACATCATTTTCTTAGAGATCACATTTTGGAAGGAACTATTGAATTACTGCATGTTAATACTAAAAATCAAGTAGCTGATATCTTTAGTAAGCTCCTTTCAGAAGATAGATTTTGCTTGTTACAAAAAGAGCTTGGTATGTGCAGATTATCACATATCTAACCCTATTCAAAGATTTTATTATACTTTTGTAGATATTAAAAGGCTCCTTCGAATATATCTATTTAAAAGGCTCCTTCGAATGTATAGAAGGTTCCTATCGTTTATAAAGAGAAATAGTAACTTCATTCAGAGATAGCCATCACTAAAATGATGTCGTTTCATTTTTTAAAAAATCACGAGCATAGTATTGTCAAACCTTCGTACAACTGACAGAAGATACGGAAGAGATTATACCTCTAAGAACTTGAACAATCTTTCCTCTTCATAGGAAATTGTCTCTTAGAAACTGTTTCTTAAAAATCGTTTAGTATATCTCAAGAGGATTCCTTTCTTCATCTTATCTTCAACACTTATTGCAGTTCCTTCTATCTCACTACAATCAACTCTCTTCTTTGTGAATACCTTCACTAATTTCCAATATCCTTTGTTTTTGAAAATGGCACGAACAAAGTCTAAAGGATAAAAGAAATCTTTGACACCCATTACTAGCTATGGCGAGACTCTCCGCCATGAACAAGAGTCTAAAACTCTTGTTTCTGAATATTCTTCTCTGTCACCAATAATAGGATCGCTAAACACCTCTACTGAACCTGTGTTTGTCTCTTCTATTAAAAAGGCCCGATTTTTAGAAGCATCCATACAAGAGACTCCATTACATGCATACGAGAAAAAGCAAAAGATTTTGGCGTCGCCTGAAGAATCAACCTTTGATTCATCCACCGGACACAATGAATCAACAAAGCGGCAATATGTTTATAATTCTGAGGAGGAAAGTCTTGACGACTCAAATCCTAGCTTGTTAGAAGAAGAAGAAGAAAGAGAAACAAAAGAAAAAGAAAAAATCTTCTAGTGAAGAAGAACACACTCTGTGAGAATAGTCTCTAATAAGGGGAAGCTGATGAAGAAAGTACGATTCCATTCTCCATCTCCAGTTTCAAGATCTTCAACAATTTCTCCTTCTCTATCTACTCTTACTCTGCCTACCCTTACCCCTAAAATCTCTGCACCACCATCATCATCTACTCCTCGACCTGGTTGCACAGGTCGAAATTTTTCATAATAACACTGGATCACCAATGATGATGATTCAAATGAAGAATTGGTTCATTTGGTGAGGCGCCCACGAACCAAAGAAAGTCTCCTAATGTAGGCTGAGAAAACATTTGTAATTAAAAAACAAATGAATCTTGAGGAAGAACCGAGAAACGAAGAAGCTTTGTTAAAAAGAAAAAGGAAGAAATAAGAAAACGGAAAGAGCATATGCTTGTAGAAACTCTATTTGAAGAAATTCCCAAGGCTAAGAGATCAAAGAAAATAAAAGTTTCTGCACAAAAGAAAGGAAAATCTTCAGCACCACCAAAAATGTTTCAATCGATGGAAGTAGAAACAAGATACAAAATGAAGTACAATAAAAGAAAGGTGGTTATTGGAAGAATTCTACTTCCAATGTTGTTTGATGAAATATGTTTTCTTGTTTACTCTTATTTTGTGTCTATTGGCTAACAAAAATTCTTAAACTTGCATGAAACTGTTTGTGATGATCTGGTTCGATCATTTTATACACATATGAGAAAAGAAGTTATTGATGGCAAGAAGACAATTGTCTCCTAAGTTAGAGAATGTGAAATTCTCTTGACTGAAGAAATTTTAAGGAATCTACTAGATATAACTCCAATAGGGAGAACTGACTTCTCATGCCATAAGTGGGATATCGCTAACTTCGATTTGGGTGAAGTTGTACAATCAATATGTATTAATGATAAAAATACCTAAGACGACAGATTCTGGTGCCAACAATTGGACCTTTTTCAAAGATGTCTTGCATCCCCTTTGTTACATCCATCTTTCCAAGGAGTAATTCAGTTGAAAGATGTAGTTTATTAGACACTTATATTGTCTACAACTTGTTGAAAGGTAATCAAATTAACCTTCCCTCAATGATTATACATTTTATGTTGGATAAGGCGAGTCATAAAAATACTACAAGGGGAATGCTAACTAAGATATTTGCATATTATGACGTGTCTTTCGATGATCTGGAATGGTATGAGCCTGGAAAAGATCATTCATCTATTCCATTCCAATTTGGATATAAACTAAAAGATAACGTCTGGGTGTAAAAGAAGTTAGAAAGAATAGTAGATGTCTTAGGTCCTGCCCCAACACAACAACCTCCTGTGCCTGCTGTCAATTCTCCAGAAACCAACAATGCGAACATCCAATAACAACTGAGGGAAATTTGGCTACATTAGGATCAAATCAAGGACTTGCAACATATCCTTCACGTTGTTATTGATTCACTTAAAGAATACTTTCGTTAAAAAAGATACTTTTATTACATTTTTCTACTAATGATTATTTTTGTATGATTTTTGTGTTATATAATTGTTCGTGACGTCTTTATGATATTTTTACTCTTTGTGCTTTATGGTGATGATCTTTGATTTTACTTCTTTTTGATAATGACAAAGGGGGAGAGTTAAGAAAAAATATATTTTGATATATTTTGCTAATGTTGTCTGGTGATATATTTTGTCAGAGATATCTATGTTATGATTGTGTCTAAGTTATCATTTGATAGGCTCCTTCCTCAAGAAAGGCTCCTTTTAATCATGATTGTGAGTAATGACATATAAAGTTTACAGGTATTAAGGACATATAAAATTTATAGGTATCTTTCTTAGTTATTTGAATTTTTGAAAATATATCTGTTATTGCTTGCCATCATAAAAAAGGAGGAGATTGTTAGCTCAAGGCTTTTAAATTAATGATTTTCATGATAACAATCAATAATATTTTTGTTAAAATTTC
>JANIHZ010000001.1:6556844-6575630 GCA_027478365.1 Erythroxylum rufum
AATAAATATGTTTGTATATATATAAGCAATAAAATCAATATTACAATAGATATAAAGCAAGAATAAAAATAAGAATAAAAAATAAAATAAGTAAATAAATACACAAAGAAAGAAGGAGACTTGTAAATAAATATATCAAACAAATTATTACAAATACATATTTAAAATAAATAAGAAAATGTTTAGGTTAAAAGTTTAAGCTAAATACAAGACATAAGTCTTAAAGCCTTGAAGGAAAATGTTTAAAAGATCTATGAGAAAGAAAAGAATTTCTTTATGTGAGATATTTTACTCTTATCCTAGTATGCCAAAGTTTTATATAGGGATGACAAATATGGCTCAGTTCGCTTAACTTGGGTTGACCAGGCCACGGTTCGAGACTGCTTGACCTAATCGGACCATAAGTCGAGCTGGGGCTGATGGAAAGGTACAAAATGACCTCGTTCATAAAAAATGACGTTTTTTCAAATTTATATTTAAAAAAATGAGGTTGGGCTAAGCCACAAGCCGGCACGTCGTTTTGTCAAATTTTTATTAAAAAATGAGGTTAGGCTAAGCCACAAGCCGGTCAGCCTATGGTCGGACTTAGCCTGACCCATTGTCATCCCTAGTTTATATTAAGGGCCATGTCCTTAGTAAGTTTTATCAAAGTCATATAACTCTTGATCACTTCCTTCCAGTTCTTCTTAGGTCTTTATTTTTTCCTCTTACAGTGTCATGTCCTCGGTAAATTCTAGCAAAGTTATATCATTCTTAATCACCTCTTCTCAATTCTTCTTAGGCCCCCGTTTTTTTCTCTTACAGCCCTTAAGTATAGTCTTCTCGTACCTTCTTACTGAAGCGTCAAGGTATCTCCTTTTAACATTTCTAACTTTTTATAATAAGATTTTTGCATTAATAATAAGTTAACACATGTCAAAAACAGAGGGTGCCAAGGACAATCTATTGAGCCCCACATATTTAATAACTGACACATTCTCTTGTTTCAAGGATTGGGCCCCACATATTAGATGACTATAACTGATTTTTTAGAAAAACTAACCAATTTTTGTAAGAAACCGGTCAGTTTTGTACTTAACCGGCCAATTTTCTCTCGTAGAAGTTATAAACATGAGCTGAACTAGAACACAGATTGGTCAGTATTTGTTCCAGTCATACCGACCAATTCGGTTCGATTTTTTAATCATTGATAAATAGTAAGGAAATCAAATTAAGTGACCAAAATCTATCTTGTTTATGGCATTATAGGTTAGATAATATTAACAACATTATAATCATAAGGTTACACAAAGAATGATATTTGAATCCTTTTAATTATGAATTGTATGAAACTTGTCAAGCTTTTTTGTTGGATAAGATAACCAAACTACCTTTATTGAAAAAGTAGAATATATTGATGAGTTATTAAAGCTTATACATTCAAATGCATATGGCCCTATATCTATCACACTAAAGGTGGGTACTCAAATTTTGTTACATTCACATATGATCATTCCATATATGGTTATATGAATTTAGTGAAAAAAAGTTCTGAATCATTAGAAAGGTTTAATTAATTTAGATTTGAAGTTGAGAAACAAACTAGTAAAACTATTAAGTCATTTAGAACTAATTGAGTTGAGAGTGCCTAGACCATTAGCTTTTTTCTTTTTTTGGTGTACTTAAAAAAGAATAAGATTATCCTAGAATGGAGTCCACTTAGAACTCTACTATATAATAAAGTGTTTGAGAGGACAAATCATACTCTATTAGATATGGTGTGTTCTATAATGAGTCATGCAAATCTTCTTATTTCCTTTTGGGAATATGTCTTGAAACTATTTTTGGCCTTTTGAATAAATTTATATCCCAATTGGTTAACAAGACTCTATGTGAGATATGAACTGGTAATAGATCAAAGTTGAGATTTGGGAATGTGATACTTATGTGAAGAGTGCAATATTTGATAAAGGTTTAATCTATATTAGATAAATGTAAATTTGTGTGGTATCTAAAAGAGAGTATCAGATATTAAATTCATCATATTCTTGAAAAAAAGGTACTTATCTCAAGATATGTTACATTCCTCAAAGATAATTCATTTTTAAGGAAAGTAGAAGGAGAGAGGTAGAACTTAGAGATATTCAAAAACTACAAAAGCATATCCAAATGAAATAAAAACCTTAAATTGATAGATGTGATTTATAACCAAGTGTTCAAGAGACACATAGTCTGAAATGCACTAATAGGATACGTTATCCCTTAACTAGATATGATCTACATTTTGAAAAGGGTTATCAATATATTACTTATGGACAATGGGCCTATTAATTTTATGGAAGTAATCTCTAACATTGATTCTTGAGAATGACGTGAATCTATAAGATCATACTAGTAAAAGCTATATGTTTCTTTAGCTGTGACATGTGAAAAACTTTATGTATAAGAGCATCCAATGGGAATTATAACTTACAAGCAATAAGGTTTGGCCCTTTCAATGACTTTAAATGGCCTATAAATCTAGGAGATAGTTTTTGGTTAGAACGTTTGGCTAGGTTCCCTTACCTATATAATTGAAGCTTGACAAACACCATATCTCTTATATGGAATTCCTTATCCTTCCCTCTTACTATTTGATTACTATTTCATTATTTCTTGAGCTCTCCATAAGTGAAAGTTAATCACCTGAATTGCTAACTCCCTATATTGTAAGAGGTTATTGACTAGTAGTAATTTAAAATCCTTTACAAAATAAGGAACATAGATTGAGGGAGGGTAACCATAAAAAACCTCAAATATGGAAGCATTAAGGGTTAAATGATGAGTGATATTATACCACTAGTCAGCTATAGGATCCATATGAACCATTTACTGTGATAATGGGCTATTATACACTTTAGATAAGTTTTTAAAGAATGGTTTAGGACTTTGGCTTAGAGATTCATTTGGAGATGGTAATTCAAAGAGAAATGTAACCTTACTCCTTGAATTTTGTAGAATTCTTGCCAGAATTGACTTAAAAATATGGGCAACATATCACTGGTGATAGTTTCTAGCATACCATATAGCTGTAACACAATGGAGAGGAAGAGATTGGCCACCACATTTGTAGTCTAAAAATGTTTCAATGCTAAGAAATGGGCATATTTGTTAAACCAATTAATAACCACCAAGTTAACTCACCAGTGATTAGAAGTGGGAAGCCTATATAGACATTTACCTAACATCCTTTAGGAATGGGCAATGGTTATAATATTCTTACCTAAAAAGTAGTTTCATATTTGTTAAGCTAGCAAACCTGATAACCTCTAACGTAATTCCTTATATCTTCTCAGCTACCTTTATAGTGGAACAAAGCTTGCAACCTCTTGGTAGTCCCTTCTGCTCTAAAATGTCCCCCTTTGGGGCTCTCATGCCCTATAAATGCAATTTGAGTCCCTAACTTAGTATACTGCCTTATTGCCACACTCCCTTTCCATCTTAAGATTCCTTCTATCTATTAGTAAGAACTCAATATTAGTTGACATTCCACTAATTTCTTTATCAAATCTTGGATAGTGAAATCCTTCTCCCAGTTTTTCTGTGTCTCTTCCAATAGTTGAATATGCACTTGTGATAAGGCTAGCGTGCTAAGTTTAACACAAGAAACTCGAGACAAAACATTAATAGCAAGACTTTCCTTCCCTTTTTTTTTACACAATCTCAAAATTATACCCTAATAATTTGAAAAGCCATTTCCGTTGAAAGGGAGTGTGCATTCTTTAATCTAAAAGTAACTTTAAGCTCTTATAATCTGTAAGAATGACAAAAGGTTTTTCATTTAAATACTAATGACAATGCTTAACAACCATAATAATATCAAGGAACTCCTTCTTATAAGTTAATAAAACTTTATGTTTAGAAGCTAAATATTTACTTATAAATGCTATAGGATGTCCTTCTTGACTTAGCACTGCCTTTAAGCCATATCCACATGCATCAACTTCAACCATAAAAGGTTATGAGAAATTAGGTAATGTCAAGAAATGAACATTTATAAGAGTTGTCTCTAAGTTGCGGAATGCCTCTATTACTTCCTTACCCCATTCAAATTTGTTTCTTTTGAGTAACTCTTCTAAAGTCTTGCTTAGAATATTACATACTTAATAAAGCACCTATAGTATCCAGTTAAGCCCAGAATCCTCAGAGTTTTGTCATATTAGTAGGGATTGGTCATTGTAAAATGATTTATATTTCCCAAGGTCAATTTAGACTTTGTAAATTGAAATTGTGTGTCAAAGATTCTCAATTTGTGAGGCATCAAAGTTACATTTGTTGTCTTTGAGAATGAGATGATTATGCTCCAAAATCTCTAAGGTGATCCTAAGATATTCCATATGATCCTAAAAGTTTGGCTATAAATAAAAATGTCATTGAAGAAAAAAAACTACATACCGTCTCAAGTACCCTTTTAACAAATAATTCATTAAATTCTAAAATATAAAAGGGTATTGATAAGCCTGAAGGGCATTACGAAGAACCCGTAATAATCTTTATGAGTCCTACAAATTATTTTGTGGACATTAGAAGGATACATCCTTTTTTGATGATATCTAGACCTAAGATCAAGCTTGGAGAACCAAGTTGCTTCGTATAGCTCATCTAGAAGTTCTTCAATGATTGGATAGAGAATTTATCTTTTATAGTGTTCTTTTTTAGCTCTCTATAATCCGCATACCATCTCCAAGAGCTATCTTTTTTATTTACTAACACTACTGGAGAAGAAAAGTGGCTATGAATATATTAAACAATGCCTAACTTTAGACGATCTTGTATTAGTTCCTTGATGATGCTTTTTTGTAAGCTTCTATTTCTATAAGGACGTTTATTATTAAGTTCTACACCATCTTTGATAGGAATTTTATGTTCATGTGATCTTGGAGGTGTAACATAATAGGTACAATAAACAATAAGCTAAACTTAGCCAAATGACACCTGAATTCATGTTGTTATTCCTCCTTCAATAAGTTAGCCCTTATTAGTGAGCTCTAAAAGATACTTCTTTATTGAACAAAATAGTCTTAAATATAAAATTGACTTTTAAGTTGGAATTTGGATAATAATTTTGCAAATTTCTTGGGGGTAGACTTAGGATGACTAAGTTGTCCCCCTTCGAGTAAAATCTACTTTCCATACTAGTTGAGTTATATGGTTCTCCTACCAAAATTACACAGGACATCATTATGGGTGGAGAGCTAGCGAATTTCCAACACTAGGTCAAAACCACCCAAAGCTAATATCTAAGGAAAAGGTTACCTTGTAGTTACCATTCCTAATTCTTATATAGCCCATCACATACTAGTTGGAAGCCTCCCCCTTCTATGAACTTAAGGTCCTTCACTTCAAAATACTCATAAATTCCTTTTTAATTGATGAGAAATTTATAAAGTTATGTGTATTCCTATTGTCAAAGAGTATGTGTGTAGAACTTCCCTTACGCATCCCTAATACTCGAGTTTGCTGGTAGTTTTCTATAAAAGTTCCTTACATCACTTGTAAAGATAATATTAGGGGTTCTTCTAGTTCATTATCCCGTTCCACTTTGTTTATTTGGTCGATTTCTTTATCTTTTATAAGGAACATGTTCCACTACTTCTTCTTATATTGGTGACTAGGTGAGTATTTATCATCACACTAAAAACCAAATTCCCTGAGCTCTCTTCTCTTTAAACTCCTTGTTGTTAAGTTGTTTGGTTGGCTTTTAGGGTAGGTTATGAGATATAGTTTGCGAAATGTCTTTAGGGTTGGCAGGAGTTTGTCTTTAAATTTAGTCGATCATATTAAAGAAGGGGAAAATATGAGGTATTCGGGTTCAACAAATGAGATTGATGTCACCTTTATAGTTAGAATGATAGATAAAATCTATGGTCTCTTATTTTTTGATAAATGTATGACAATGTTTTAGGATTCAATAACTTTAATGATAATTCAATAAAAAGAAACAACCAAATACACTTCAGGAATTTAAAGGCGAAAGGAGTCCCTGTTGAACATGGAGCAATAGTCTTGCACACTACCTGTTTAGTTTAGTACTTTAAAATCTCCTATTAGGGCCTCCTCTTTGAATCATTGTGTAACGGCCATATGAAATTCATTTTAGAAGGGCTCTTCTAAGGTCATTGGATGCCTAAGGAAGAGTTGTTTCCACTCTGTAACTACTCCTAACATGCAAGTGGACACTTGGAAATTTTACCTTTATATTCGTCGGAGTATGATCTAGCAAAAAGAATTCCTTTGACTGAAATAACAAATTGTTAAGCTTCATCCATTACATAGGGGAAAACTCCACCTGACTGGCTCTTGTGAGGGCAATATAAGGTGATTATTCCATAGTTAAATACCTCCTTTGTTTATCCACTTATGTTTGTATGATTGTAGTGGGGTACTTGTGATTTCAATAAAAGAATATACCATTGGAATATCTCTTGAAGCTCTACCATTTCTAGACTTTGCCTTACTAGGTTATCTTAAAGATTAAGTTATGCCTCTATTATTTCCTTATGCTTTTCTTTGAGTTGGTTGCATAGTGTTTCTTCTATCCTCTTTATTTCTTGTCCTCTGATGTCTTCACTCATGATGAACATAGAAAATTAGTTGTGGAATAATAGTGAATAGGTATTAGAATCATACTCTAATACCAACTGATACCAACTTTAAGCAAAAAGGAAAATGAACATGAAAATAGGTAATGCAATTAGAAGGAGAGAGAGAAGATTGAGGAATGCTAAAAGAGAGAAAATATATGATTTGGGAATATTCCATAGTTATATCCTTTGATAATGAACGATAGGTATTTACAATGATTACAAAATTGAACTGGTTCAGCCAATTCAACCTCGAAAACCTTGAAAGGGTTAACTTTTAGGTTTAGTCAACTTTCTAGTTTAATTTACTTTAATAATAATAATTATTAAAATTTTATTAGCTTAGTAATTAATCATTTGATTTTTATAAATTAATCAATATTTGTAAACTAAAGTAAATCAATTAATTTTTATTTTACAGTCTATTTTTTAATTAAATTTCAAATTTTTTTATGGATAAGGATGGTCTCCTTCAATTATATTTCAAATTCTTCTATTTTATTCAATATTTACCTTGTTTTATAATGGCTTAATACTAGTTAAATCTTTTAAACCTTGTCTTATCGGCTTAACTTTCAGTTCATTCTTTAAAATGTTAGGTATTTATATTAGTTAATAATGGTAATATGTGAAGATTAACAAGTAAAATAGTACAGTAACAACAAAACATAATAGTGGTTCATTATAGTAAAATTGGCAACATCATTTTTTAACATTCCTATGCTACATTGATCCTCATCTTCTTCCTTTGGTCATTTGGCATGTAATAAGATTATAGTTATATCTTTGTTGAGATGCAAAACAAGTATAGATTATATATGCATGGTACATAATTTTGATGAAAAATATCATCGATTTCAAGTCAAGGAAGTCTTGTCACTTTTTTTAAAGAAAAAGCTTAAATTTGAGCTCGAATTTTAGTATTAAGTGCATTTTAGTTTCTTAAATCCTTTTCGGTCAAATTGATTTCAATCCTTCATTTATTTAAATCTAAAATTCATATCAATGTATAAAAAATGAGAACAATTTAGTTCTAATTGATGTTGATATAAAAGTGAGATTGTAAGGTAAATTTAACAAAAATAAATAACTAGAATGTATTTAAAGTCAGAGCTTTACATTTTTGTTTCTATTAATGTGTACTAAGAAAATTGAGTGGAATTAAAACATAGTGCAAAAGGTATACAAGAAAAAAAATATGCTTATGACTAGTATAATCTAATTCCAATAATATATTTGGATGGTGGCAGGGTCAAGTATTAAACAATTTACATAAGGTTCGTAGGAAAGAAAAAAGGTAGGATGACAATTTTTCATTTTGGAAATTCCATCAAATTTTGTGACCTACATTGATGGGGATGGTTTTAGGCATACTTATTGTGCCCATTTGGACTCGAAAATATTTGACATATTTTTTATTTTATTTATTATTATGAGAATCAATCCTACTACTCCTAATCCTGGGGTTTCCACGCTTGAAAAAAAGAACCTAGGACTACGACGTATATCAACAAATTATGGTTTTGGGAATCCTTTTGTTCATAATAGATACGAATAAAGACACCTTTAATCACTGCATCGGGTCGCAAAATAATTGAATTTTGTTCGAATCCCATAGTCCCGATGTGGTGAAGCCCCCATTGGGCAAAAAATACACATGCTAAATGATCCACCTTTTAGGGGAATAAACCCCAACCGCATCATGCCGCGTGCTTAGGGATTAAGGACCCCTAAGCGCACGGCATACTTGACTGATGTAACGCCATACCAATATAAAACGATAGTATGGAAATTTCATATTTATGATGCATATGCTTACATTTTGGTGCCACTATATGCTAATGTGTGCTAGGCTAAAATATCTTTTCAACCAAAACAAAAAAGTGGTTGTCAATGATCTGATTCTCCCCATCTTTCCTATTGGTAAAAGGCACCGGATCCCCCATTACTAGGAAGAGAACAAAACTATTACTATCTATGAATCATACCTATTTGCTCTATCGATAGAAAGTCTTGCTCGGCTGGGAACTAGCACTTTTCAGGAGTAGGGGAACTCCAATTGGAAGGCTTTTAAACTGGATTGATTTCATTTTTCCTTTGATAATACCTTCAAGTGAAAAGGACTGTTGTAAGATATAGTACGAATGGGGGTGACAATGAGTTAGGTCAGGTTTAAGTTGACCCAAACTCGAACCTGGCCTAAAACTTTGTAAAGTCTGATTAGACTCGAGGCTCTTGGCCTGATTCCAAGCCTAATCGGGCTTAAGTGACTCAAAACTTGATTAAATGTTTTAAATTTTTAAAAATAAAAATGACATCATTTTTTTAAAATTTTGAGCTTCATGCCAGATTGAAAAGTTAAAATTTGAGCCTAGCTCAAAGTTTTTAATTTAAAAAACTTTTGGGCCCAACCTAAAGCTCGGTCAACTTGAACTGGATTGTTGATTTCGGGTCAAGCCAAGCTGAACAAGCTTTGACATGCATAAGTATAGAGATAGATTATACATGGTATACAATTTTGGTGAGCAATATCACTTAATCTTAAGTCAAACAAGTTGTGGCACTTTTATTTTTAAAAAAATGTTTAAATTTGATCTTGAATTTTATCAAACACATTTTAGACTTTTAACTTTTTTTTAAAAAAATTGATTTCAAACCTTCATCTATTTAAATCTCAAATTCACCACCATATAAAAAATGATCAATTTAGTTTTAATGAACAATGATATAAAAGTTTGACATTTTTGTTTCTATTAATGGGTAATAGGGAAATTGGGTGGAACCAGAACATATCGCAAAAGGTTATACATAGTTCTTGATCAAGAAGCAAATTAGGATACAAATACGTTTATGATTGGTATAGTTGGAAGGTGGCATTGGTTAATTATTGAACAACTTAAGATTACTAGAAAGGAGAAAAGGTAGGATAACATTTTATCCTTGAATTACAAGTATTGACCGTGCAGATTTTTAGTTTGGAAATTCCATCAATTTCTGTGACCAACATTGATGGGAAAGATTTAGGGAATGCTGCTTGTGCCCATTTGGCATTATTTATTGTGAAAAGGATCACCAATTAATTCATGAGTCTTTTTTGATTAGTGGTCCTATAAAATGAATGTTCTAGGTTTAAATATATGAAGACAAAAATCATTGTTAGAACAAAAAATTCATTATCGATAGCATTATAATATATGGTTAGTAATAGATGATTTTTGTATTAATTTGATGTTCAAATTATGATAAGTTATTAGAAAATTGAAGTGAAGAGATATAACGTCGAGACAAGATCCTCTGTCCAATATTACATTATCTTATTCTGTCTTATAGAATCTTAACTATTTATTTTGCAGGACCCACGTGAGATTCATGCAGGATCCACATAAATAAATAGTTAAGATTTATTGAACATAATAAGACACCATAATATTAGACAAAGGATCTGAACTCAGGCCTACAAAGAGATAAAAGTAAATAAACCTTACGTAAGGGATACTAATACGAGAGCAGTACTGCAGCAGTACAAGTATAAAGCCTATACGGTCACCTGAAACGCTTCATAATATATTCCTGACGAGCGTTGCACGTTCCTTTTCTCACGTAGCTTCATGTGAGTGAATTACTCAAGCAGACTAATACGTGTTCTTCTTTTCTCACACAAGAAGTAATGAAAGGTTAAGTAGATCAAAAGAAGTGAAAAAACAAAGAACATATATATTTGAGTTTTAGGAAAATATTTATAAAAAAAAGAAAAGAAGAAGAAAAAGGATAAGGGGTTACACGAACTTGTAAACCAATCTTTCTCTATTGGGAAATTAAGCAGCGGAGGGTGCAGATATGTAGGAGATAGTTGGCTCAGGCATGGAAGCCATGAAAGTTGTCCTTGAGATTGTTTCTTCTTGTGGAGGATTATTATTTTCAACCTTCAAATCCAGCGACTCGTCCTTGTATATATTCCACCATTTTTGAACTAATATCTTGATGTCTTCTCTATCCATATTAACTTCTTTGCCTGTGAACCTCCATGGTTTTGAACCCTGCTTTTAGCCGATAAGTAAATTTAGCTAGTCTCCGAGATTGATTAAGTCTTATGAACGAATTCAGAGGAAGGACAGGTTTTTCTCTAGTTTAAACCGAAAGTTGAGATTTGAGGAAGAGGATTACTTACAGCAGCACAGTAGTGAGCCACCTTAACCTTTTCAAACTCAAAATTCTCGGGGTGGCGCCATAACATTGCTAAAACCAGGTTGTACTCCAATGGAAGTGGTTTGTATATCTTTTGGAAAAACATGTTCAAGAAATCCTGTTACATGCCAACAAGTAAATCATGAAAAATTATAATCTGACAGAACTTGAACCTGAGCCGCTATTACATATCACTCGTTAATGGTCAAAATGATTTAAAAAACAAGAATTCTTAACAGAAGATGTTAAAAGCTCTGAGCTTACTTGCTCGGCGAACAGTGTTGGTTGGGTAATCCGAACGGTATGAAGGAGCTTCTCATAAGTCAAGCGGCTAGGCTCGAAAACGAACATGCCGGCGTTGAAGTAGAGTGGCGGAGGAGAGCCCATCTCAGCCGGCCATTTCACCTTATCAGGGCACTGCTGGCAGTATCCGATAGAGTACTGGCGAGAGTGACTCCAGGTTTTCTCACAAAAGCAGTCCATGACGGCATAGAAGTAGCCATCTGGGTTGTCAAAAAGGTGGTCTATATTCTCGAACACTTGTATATCCGCATCCAAATAAATCATCTTGCTATATTCTTCCATCTGCAAAAACACAGCAGCCAATCCTCTTCAATACTTATTCTCTAAGATTTTGCATCTTCATTAGATCATGACTCTTCTATATATTGTCATATGTTGATTCACTTGATACAAGTTTGATACACCTCTGGCATATATAGCTAACTATATAAAAGTGATGTGCGTAGGATCTGTGTGACTGTATGTATACAAGCTGTATATCTACATGGATACAATTAAAAAAAAGATTTTAAAATCAAGCTACAGAGGTTTTTTTTAAAGAAAATTTTTAATCCACAAATTGGCTGAATCTGAAGAAGAGTCTGATGCTTTTGAATGCTTTGATAATGACAGTTTAACTTAAAACGGCAAAGGAATAAAGTCACGTCAATAACGTAAGTAACCACACTATTTTTTTTCTCGAATCTTTTTTTTTTTCAGATTTACAATGTGAGAATGTCATGTCTAGGTTTACTACTTAGTACTTACATTCCAGATGCGAAGCTTGGAATAGTTGATGACGTAGTAAGCCATGGCAAACTGAACATGGTTCTCAGGAGGATAAATAGGTTCAATCTGGCGGACTGTACAACCCTGCGATCTTAAAATGTCACGGTGTTCCTCAGGGACATCAGGCAGTACCGCAACCACAAGAGGGTATGCGCTATTCACCTTTCTCAGACCCTTAGCCAATCCAACAGCCCCTTTAACATAGTCTCCATTACCGGCTAAGAAGGTTATGTAGGCTCGCCGAGAGTAGCCTACGCTCAGCGTGGACACCTTGCCTGACCCCGCAAATACATCTCCAGGAACTTCCGGAGCCATTCTTTAGATAGCTATAGAGTTTAATAGCTTATGCAAGTTGGGCTTGATGTTGAAGGTGTATGGAGATTTGTTGAGAGGGTACGGAAAGATTGGTTGAGGATTGCTGGGCAAGTAAAACCAGCAACCCTGAGGATGCCACCCTACTGACCTTCCTTCCTGGGTTCTTAAGTGCAGCCAACTGGCCTCCTTAAATAGAGTTAAACATGCAGAGAAAATTAGTGCCAAATGAGGTCTAAATGAAACCAGATGCAACTTGCATGTAGGCCCTATTCAGAGCTTGTAAAATATGGTTTTTTCTAAGTCAAGGGTGGTACATAATTTTTTATGAATTAAAAGTTGATTGAATGGTCACTTATTTTTGTACAGCTCACATGTCTTATCATTAAGACGGGGGTAGAGATTGGATATTTTAAGGCCGTAGTGAATTGGATGACTTGTTGCATTACTATCTTCTTTTTACTTGTTGTTGAGTAATCGTAACTCCAACGAAGTGAGAGGTCTTTTTCTTCAGTGGGAAGAACATATAAACAAGAAAATAAGGCAGCATCTGCTTCAGCAGTGACCACTTGTTGAAAATGAAGGTTTTCCTTCTCTATATATCTTGGTCAGGATTACCTTTTTTGTGCTTACTTTAAACCTAATATAGTCTTTAAGAGATAAGTGAAATATGTTGCACCAAATTAACGTCTTCTCTGCAATTAGAAAAACAGTATTAGTGAGAAATTGGGCAACTGTATAATGGTAGTGAATATATGATCTGCAAGCAAAGAACCAACTACGTTTGCACTTGAAGTGAAAAAGTATGGTAGCTTATGGTATTCCTTCAACTTTCACTTTTGTCTTATAAAGCGGAAGATCTTCTGTTAGAAACTGTACTGAGATAGAAGAGCAAAACACTGGAAGACATGATTTGATAATGACTTCGTTGTTGCCAATTGCAACCATTAATGCGGTTACATTCTAGTACGCAGCAAATTATTGTCATTATCAAATCATGTCTAGAGTCTTCTGCGCTTCATAGTTCTAGTTCTTCTATATCGTTATGTCTTTTGCATGATATTCCTCAAAGGATGGAACTAATAATAAAGGATTCAAAAGCTTCGTGTGGAGAAACTTTTGACAAAATAAGAATCTTTCCTTCCAAACATTAATGAGGTAAGATCCAAGGAAGGTTCACACTGAAGGAGACGCCTCAACCAATTAAACCTCGATCTTGGCAGATAGTAATCTAAATCTATCATCTCATCTGGATGTATGGACGGTTATGACTGTCCCAAGCAATCCTAAAAACTTTTTAACTTTTTCCTGGAAGTTGTGATGGTGGTCCTGTTCTGTGCTTCTGAGGAGCGCTTAGCATTTCATATTTAACAATAGATAGGAGTCTCCAACTTCCAAAAAACTATTTTAAAGATATAAAAATGTCAACCAATTTAATCCACAATAAACATGGATGGGTTTCGAAAATTTTTATTCAGTATCAAAGGAAATGCTCGACAGGGATCAAATATTATGCACCAGTGTATCTGCTAATCTGCAAAGTGTGTCAATATTATAATTAGTACTTGAAGCCTAACTATATGCATAAATACTGGACTGTTTTGTTTTCACCCTGCAGTCTTAATCACAAAGGGGCAGATGGTGACAGATAATATTTAAACGCTTCTGATACCTTCATTTATGGCTACCTTGTCTACCATTAAGATCTTTGGGACCTTATTGATTAGGACAGAAGTTACCAGTGTAGGTCTACCCAGTGCCCATGTTGAGGTAACTGAGTATACTCAACTTACAACATCATCCCATTAAAGTTGATAATTACGACTACTAAGAATAAGCTTAGGAGCCACTTCATGCCAAATTGCATTCTAACCCTGAAACTGAAAGCACCTATTGGACCTGTAGCCAACGGGAAATCCGAAACCACAACTTCGGTGCTATGGAAGGATTCCAAATCCGTGGACATTAGCAGATGAAAGTTTTGAAAAAGATAACAAACAAAAAGAAGAAAGAACTAATATAGTTTCATTTTGTACGCATTTGTGGATATTTGGAATTGGAACACAACTTCCGTCTCGTAACTGGGGACCAGAAAATGCTTGTTTTACCATAGAGGTGATGTTCTTGAGTGAAAATTTTGACTAGTCCACTTCTTTGCACTGATCCAAGAGAGGGGACCAGAAAAATTCCTGGAGCTAAGATTGTTAGATTCTTCCTCCAAAGGCAATGGCGGCTGGAGGTTGGAGAAATGAGAACCAACACGAACAATGTGATTGAGGTTAAAGATGCTGTCCTTGGATGCAGCTAATAAATGATTGTGGTTCCCAGTCGACTGGCAATTTTTGTGGAGTGCAAGATCTATCTAGAAAGTAGACTAAGCCTCTCATCAAATATTAGTCACGCATTCATCTTTGAAGCCATGGCCTCCTAGTCTTGGGTTAAAAGATGTGCTCATGATTTCATTTTTGTCATTAATTATGCAAGTTGCGCCCTCAATTGGACCGACTGGATTGTAAAATTGCAAGTTTTTTTTTTAATAAAATCAACTTTAGTGTAAAAAACAGACAAAGGCAGAGAAGGTAAAGAAAACTAACCCAGGCCAATAGGCTTACCCCGTACACCCGAAACCTAATAGCCTTTTCTCCTCAACAATAACAGAAGCCGAACAATCTGAATTTAAACTGGAGACTAAACAAGAAGAATGATCAGTTTAGTGATGTGAGTTTGCATGTAATAAGGCTACCCTGACTAAAGCATGAGCCACCTTATTGGCAATCCTATGCCTCCATTGAAAAGACAAGTGAAGAAAATGTCACTTGAATGATAAACAATCAAGGGTCTAAATTCTAATCTCAGACCGATTTGGCGAAGGAGCTAATATTGATTGGACAGCTACCAAACAATCCGACTCCATAATGATCTTGGCAAGTTGTTGGTCTTTTAGCCAAGAAAGAGCTTCCCTTATAGACATAATTTTGACAAGAATTGGGTCAAACAGGGCAGGAAAAAAACCTGAAATAACAGTCACAAACCTACCTCGTGCGTCCCTAAAAATCGCAGTAAAGTCTTCCGTTTGAACATCCTCTGTATAAACAACGAACTCGCTGTCTTCTTTCTCCCGAATAGAGGGCCTTTGCAACCCTAAATCTATGAAGCTAAAACAAAAATCTAAGAGAGACCAACGTAAAAATAACACCTAAACCTCATCTTGCACATGAACGGCAAGACCAACACTTACACTCGTAGAGAGAGAGAAAGAGAGGCAAGACCTAATCCTCGGTTTAAAATCTAATTTAATTTGAATTGTGGCGGTTTGGCTATTGTTTTCCGTGTAAAATTGCAAGATGATTTGACTTATATTTTATAATCTTACTCTGTACTCGTACCCAACCAAAGAGTGCTTGTCTTGGACGGTATATGCCCTAGTTAACCCTGACACGCTGATTTCATAATCAGGCTACCGGCGGCATCCAAACTAAAAACTCGTTTATCCGGACAAGGTACCTCTGAACCTTAACACTTGGTCCAAATCCAGTGGACCATATCATATCAACCTTGATTTTCCTTGATAAGGCATCCTGGCGCTTGTTTTTCTAAACCAATCTTTGATTTCACCTCCTCTTGTAAGTGCTTACAAGGGATTCAGTAGTTTCAGAGTCATTTTTGGTTTCATCACCTCTTGTAAGCGCTTAGGGGACTCAATGATATCAAAGCCATCTTTAAGCGCTTATGAGGAGCTCAGTGATATCAAAGCCACTTGGTAACGACCTAGGTTTGTCTCACGTCACAAGTTCAACAGTGAGCCCACAGGAGAGCCCTCTTCACGACCATTTCTAATGCACAATACCAATAAACTGTTATATCATTTGGACTTAAAATTACTCCATCACTATTTCAGAAATCCATAGCTGTCCTTCCCAAGAGAAGAGATAGAAGGTCAAACTTTAGGTGGAAACGTTGGAGGTGTTAAGCGTGATATCCAGAAGCACTACCAAAGCATGACGGAGAGGTATTTTCGTTATCTCAAGAAACTCGATCAAGCAAATAACAAAGGAACTCAAGAAGTTTAAATCAGTCGTCCTCATAAATCATAGAGACTTAGGAGGTCAATTCACCTCAAGTCCTCTGTACTCCGAGGTGTGCACTTTGTAGTCTAAAATCTTGAAGAAGTAATCCTCCAATCCCCGCCAACAAAAGTTAATAGTTGCTACAGACGAAATGCCAAAGTCCCACATCCCAAATTTCTATATATTTGGGCCAAAAGAGATTACATTCATTCTGTAACACAGCCGATTTTCCCAGGAACAACAACGGTTAAGGTTTTGCGCACCATAAAAGAACATATAAAATATGAACTGTATAAAAATGGATGTAAGGAATTAAGTTCAATTACAACTATAAGGCATGGGATTCAAACCCATATTTGCTAGGAAGCATATCCGACAATATTCTATTACAATATACTGATCAAAGGTCCTGGAAAAAGGGGATCAACCCCCAAAGATGAAAAAAAAAGGACATAGACACAACCCAATTGTCTCGAAATGAAAAACAATAAAAGAAATGGAAAAGACTAGATAATATTCACCCATGCATCCAGAATTGCTAATCCAAAAAAGATGTCTCTTACATTTGATTTATGCCTGTAGATAACGTTCAGAGAAAAGTCAAAACAATCTCTAGTCAATGCATAATACCTCATTGATTCTTGGTTAAACCGATGATATTTTAAAAAATTGAAATGCTTGATTTTCTGAGACTTTAATGGCAAAGTTACGAACAACAAATTAACATGTTCATACGATACAGATTCGAAAGCCTTGACACTTTTGGACAGAAGATTGAGCATATGCATAGATAATATTATATTAACCTCATCTTACCTTGTTTGCAATGTTATTTGATAGCCAATCCAAACCCTCATAAAGACCCTCACCAGAGGTTGCACATGTGCTCTGGATGTACCTGAAAGTGCAAAAGGAATATTAGGTCCAACAAAGCATACAAGCTGAAGACAATAATTGAAACAATAGCAGACAACAATTTAAGAAAGCCCACCAGTGACGCTGGCGGAGAGAGTGGAGCCCAAGCTTATCAGTAATCTCAGCAGCATTCATTGCATTGGGAAGATCCTGCTTGTTAGCAAATACAAGCAACACTGCATCTCGCAGTTCATCCTGAAAGATGACCAGGATGAATTTAGTTACCTAGGTCAAAAGACTCAAACCATGGTCATCATACCCAAAACTGCACTGAATAAACAATTACCTCGTTCAGCATCCTGTGCAGTTCATCCCTGGCTTCAACAATACGGTCTCTGTCATTGCTGTCCACCACAAAGATAAGCCCCTGAGTGTTCTGGAAGTAGTGCCTCCACAGGGGACGAATCTGTATAACAACAGAACATCCAATTAATCTGTTGCGAGCACCAAAATATTCAAGAGTAAACTCAAGAAAAAGTAATTGTCAAGACAACTCAAAGTAAGAATAGAATTGTAGTGGATTTCCAAATTCATACCTTGTCTTGACCACCAACATCCCAAACAGTGAAGCTAATGTTTTTGTATTCCACTGTCTCGACGTTAAACCCTGCAGACAACAAAATGTACTTGATTAAATTCATGCAACCCGCACCAATTGTAAAACAAGAATATAATCAATTTTCTTTCATAAAAATCATGTTACGGTGAAGTATAATCCAATTCCCAATATGTAAGAAATTAACAATGACCAATAAATATTTAGCAAGACATTCCACCTTATCTGCGAGAATACCAGGAAAAAGAGACGAGCTTTGCTTTCTAAAAGGCTGCATATTGTAGAAACAAATCCAAAATAAGAACACTCACCAATTGTGGGGATGGTGGTGACGATCTCACCAAGCTTAAGCTTGTACAAGATGGTGGTCTTACCAGCAGCGTCAAGACCCACCATCAGAATTCGCATTTCCTTCTTGGCAAAAAGCCGGCTGAAAAGCTTCGTGAATGTTAACCCCATTTCAGTTCCTCGCTGTTGATCCCTACAATACAACACAAATAAAAGTTTTAAAATAAACGAATGACCAACTCCAATATCACAGACACTCCGAATTGAACAAGGACAAACACAAGTAATTTCCAAATGGAAAGAAACCATAAAACCACCCAAAAATCACAAGTTTTGAAATTGCAAAAAGGGCATATCAAATAGATCTGATGCCAAACACAAGAATATGAAATCAAAAGACATATTAAAGGATTTGCATTAATCCTAACTCACCAGGAAATGGAAATCTACAGATCAAAAGCATATTTTAACCAATAATTGAACAGATCTAAACCGCCTTGTCATTGCAACGCACAGATCAGAGGAGAAACAAATTAAAACCACCTTTTCAAAAACAAAATCGCAAGAAACCCACCTAAAATTAGCCAAATCATGAAGAATATCTAGAAAAGATTTTTTTTTTCACAAACGAAACTGAATTTGAACCAAAATCAACGACTACTCTTCAGAAACTAGATGAAGCAGAATGGAAAGCAAAACTTTACCTTCGTTATGGAGAAATTTTGTCAGAGAGAGACGACGGAAACTTGATAGAAACGGGTAATATGGAACTATTTAGAACGAACGACTC
>JANIHZ010000001.1:6692324-6710534 GCA_027478365.1 Erythroxylum rufum
TTACCAATTTGAAATAATATACATTTTTTTCACTCCATACTTGTCATATATACAAATATACAAATTAAGTTAATATGCACAGATAAGTGAACTATTGAAAATATGCATGTTTGGCTATATGCATATTTAGCCAACATGCATATCACCGACGATTTACTGAAAACCGTCGGAAACTTAGTGGTGTTACTGACGGAAAACATCAAACCGTCGGCACCTTTCATCTTTTACTTAAATCATTGGCTTAGACGTACCGACGGTTAATCGGTCGGTGAACTATACCGACGGTATGTTTCCGTCGTTAATATTTCCTATACAACGACGGAAACTTTAAAACTTTCCATCGCTAAAATATAACAACGGATTATATTCCGTCGCGGAACCGCTGATAATATTGTGACGAAAATTTGTCCGTAGGTGAGTATTAGCGACAGCCTTGTTATCGACGGTTCCGTCTCTCGTCGTATTCTGTCGGTATTTAAAAGTTCCGACGGAAATATCATGTTTACCGACGGTATATTCCGTCGGAAACATTGATTTTTCTTGTAGTGTTATATGTTACAATAATGTTGTCACTAAATAGAGATTATATGTTACAATAAATTTATCACTAATCATGTTTGTCACATCCTTTGGGCAGTCTTCCTTCACATCCTCTCCAGCTGTAAGCCTTTTGCAGGGATCTCTGAACATAGTAACTGCATATCCAGAAATATAGGGCAGGACCAATAAGAAAGGGAAAGCATACATGAACTTGTATAAAAGAAGGGACAAAATAATACAAGACTAAACCCACTGCAAATAGTACTAAATGTAATAAGGTTGATTCATCATTACTTGTAGATGGTATTAGGACATAAAGGGTTCACCAGCAAACTGCAACAGAATAACATTCAAAGTCGTCTTACATCTTATTCATTGAAAATATATAGACTGTAAATACAAAAGCACCTAGAATTCTTAAAATGGCATGCATTTTTTTTAGTTTACCGTTCTGCCAAGGAAAAAAAACTTTACAGAATTACAACTATTAAGAACAAACAACATTAAGAAATACTCCTCAATTTTCCAAATTAATCAAACATTAATAACCAATTATATTTAAACATGCTTCTTATATCACATGGATACAAACAATCTGACCTGTGGAAATTGGTAGTTTATAGCTCTTGTAAGATCAAGTCCATCAACCCAAGAATCCTCAGCCATAATAGCACCCATTGCCCATATATATACTACAAAGTTATGTATTCATTAGAATATGTGATACATATGTAATATAGTTACATTAATTCATAAAATGTAGAACATAACTGATTTGCTACTAACCAACTTTACAGTCATATACGAATGGCTGAAGCAAAACTTCAGGTAGCTGATACCTATCATATCCACAGAGGAACCTTAGTACGACATCATAATGACTGTAATACCAAAATTGGCACAAAGTTAAAAGAATAAGGGAAAGATAACATACCACTGTGTTGAGGCATACTCAGTATATGGTGATTAAGAATTTATTTCTCGTACAAGACTGAAGTCAGCAATTTCAATTACATCCTTTGTGACCAACAAGTTCTCTACAAGAAGTGCAAGTTATCTTATATTCCTAATTGAAAACACAGGGAGGAAAAAGACCCACCACCACCAACAATATGAATAATTAAGACTGAGCTATCTTAATACCATAAAGATAACCATCTTAAATTGTAAGAGAAGACGAGAACGGAGGATTAAGATTAGAATAAGAGTAAATTCATAAACATTGATACTTCGAATTTCAAAAATGAATAATATTGATGTCATTATTACAGATATGTGCTATCTAACAAAGATTACACATATCTTGACCATACAGTCTCTGCAATAAGAATGAACACACCCCTTTATAAGAAATGACTCTTCACTAGACTTTGGCTCAATCCAGATGTCGCAGATGAATTTGGGGCGTGTTTTAGAATTTGAAGACTGCCCTTTTACTTTGGTATAAGAATTGTTTAAATAAAGGAAATCCACTATGCAGAACTATGCAGAAACTATTCATTACCACATATCACAAAGGAAATTGAGGTATTTATAGATTGGAACTATGTCCTCTACATGGAGGAACACAAGAACGAAAGCATTCACAATCTCCCTCGACCGACACACCAAAACTCTTCAAAATAGATTAATTTTCCTTTCCCCCAAATTTTCAGCACTTAAATGAGAACTAGGGTTTCGAGAGCACTACTGATCAATTCTCCGATTCTAAACTCAACCAAACACGTAGAAACAGAGAAATTGAAGCAAAATTACAATACCTTAGGAAGAGAGCAACTGTATTCGAAGAAGTAATCAAAACCCTCAAGCACGTACAAAATAGAAGATTTTTGAGCAAAAGAGTTGAAACCGAAGAAGACCTCAGATCTATCGGGGTTGACCGACTTGACGTTGATGGCGACGCTGGACTCCTCGAGCCCATCACTAGTCCCGCCGCCGCTGACGGCGGTGGCGCCGCTCCAACATAAAAGGATTCCCATAGTCATGCCATTGTAATTTCTTTTAGAGCAAAACAAGCTTTGAATTTTAAGTACCATATATTATGTCTTGTATCTTTGTAAAATATTGTTGCTTGGAGCTGAACGATGTTGTAAGGTCCTAGAAAATGCCGTTTTGTTTGCTACTAAGTCAGACGTCAATGTTTTAATTGAGTTTAACTCAATTTGGTAATAGCTCCTTATACATTTGTAATCTCCATCATTTATTAATGATTTTTTTAAATTCTAAAAAAAAAAGTCATTTGTTATTAAGCTTATGAAAATGAAATACCTTCTAATAGATACACACATTCATATGATTTAATCTTCTTTATCCTTTCTATTTAAAATAATACTTAACATTTATGCCAACTCAATTTAGTCCGCAAAAAAAAAAGAACTAAAAAAAAAACACTCCCACAAATTACAAAATCACTTCTAACCAACTCAAACAATCATAACCTTACAACCTAATTACTCTAAAATTAAAACATGTGATCTCACAATTTACCAACCTCTCCCCCTTTCTTTTTTTTATTATTTTCTTTCATGAAAAAGGAAAGCAGACACTAACTCATTAAATTTTTATTGACAAAAGTTTTCGTTATAACAAGTACGTAGGCTTTTAAGAACAAAACTTAGTGATAAAAGAAAATTTGACAATATTAATATATTAATAGTGACAATTTAATTGTAAAGGTACTAAATTGTCACAATTTTCATTGTATTAGTGACACAAAAATAAATCATTGCAGTTAATCCAAACAATAGCATCAATCAATTATTTTGTCACAATAAACCTCATATCTGTGACGAAATAATACTTAGGCACAAAATAATTGTCACTAAATTACAAATAGTAGTGACCATAGTTATAGTTTGGTGATTGTGACAATATTAAGTAGACACTAATTAATTGAATATTTATTAACAAAAGTTTTCGTTACAACAAGTAAAATATTATGTGATGATAAACCGTTTCATCACAACAAGAAAAAATATTTGTGACCAAACTATATTTTATTACAACAAACAAAAAAATTAGTTACAATTTTGTCACAATTACAATTAAGTCCCGCCAAAATTATTTTGGCGCCAAATTTCATAGGCTTTTGGTGACAAAAATTAGTGATAAAATAAATTTTAGCACTATTAATATATTAATAATGATAATTTAACTATGAAAGATACCAAATTGCCACAATTACCATTGTATTAGTGACAAAAATATAAATCATCATAGATAATCCAAACAATAGTGTCAATCAATTATCTTAGCACTAAAAAATATCGTATTTGTAATAACAAAAATAGTTAATCACAAAAAAATTGTCACTAAATTATGAATAGTTGTGACCGTAGTTATAGTTCAGTTGTTGTGACAATATAAAGTAGACACTAATTAATTGAATATTTATTGACAAATTTTTTGTCACAATAAGTAAAATATTGTGTGATGATTAACCGTTTTGTAACAAAAAGAAAAAAATATTAGTGACCAAACTGTGTTTTGTTATAACAAATAGAAAATATTAGTTGCTAACATATGTTTTGTCATAATTAAAATTAAGTCCTGCCAAAATTATTTTGGCGCCAAATTTCATAAGCTTTTAGTGACAAAAATTAGTGATAAAATAAATTTTAACACTATTAATATATTAATAGTGACAATTTAACTGTGAAAGATATTAAATTGCTACAATTACCATTGTATTAGTGACAAAAATATAAATAATCACAGGCAATCCAAACAATAGTGTCAATCAATTGTCGTGGCACTAAAAAATATCGTATTTGTGATGACAAAAATAGTTAGTCACAAAAAAATTGTCACTAAATTACGAATAGTTGTGACCATAGTTATAGTTCGATTATTGTAACAATATAAAGTAGACACTAATTAATTGAATATTTATTAACAAAATTTTTTGTCACAACAAGTAAAATATTGTGTGACAATTAACCATTTCGTAATAAAAAGAAAAAAATATTAGTGACCAAACAATGTTTTGTCAAAACAAATAGAAAATATTAGTTACTAACATATGTTTTGTCACAATTACAATTTATTCCCGCCAAAATTATTTTGACGCCAAATTGTATAAGCTTTTAATGATAAAACTTAGTGATAAAAGAAAAGTTGTCACTATTAATAAATTAATAGTGACAACTTAATTGTAAAAGATACTAAATTGTCACAATTACTATTGTATTAGTGACAAAAAAAATAAATCATCACAGTTGATCCAAACAATAGTGTCAATTAATTGCTTGTCACAAAAAACTCGTATTTGTGATGAAATAATAGTTAGTCGCAAAAAAATTGTCACTAAATGTCTTAACTCTTATAGTGAGATAATGTTTCAATATTCTTGATTAGTAGTGATTTAAGAAATTCTCTGGCCACAATGAATTGTTATTTAAAAAAGAGTTTTTAAATGTCAATTATAAATCAATTACTAATTAACAAGAACAAACATGTTTGAATCTATATCTATAGTTTGTCCAATTGGAATATTGAATGATGAAAGGATTAAATTATAGATCATAACTATGTATGGACAAGTTAAGTCAAATCACTTTGATATTTTTAATATTTAGTGGATATGACGTGAAACTAGACGTCAATCTTAATGTAAGATTATAAATTATTTAACTAGAGAATTAAAGATAAATTGAAAAGAGTTTTAATTTATCTAGTTCTAATTATGAATTAGAATTAGAATTTATAATCATTGCTAATATATTATGAACTTAATGAGTCACATATAAAGAGCAGTTTAAAAGAGAAAATTCAGTTTTAATTAAGTTAGACTTAATTATCAAGTTTGAGAAATTTTAGGGATCAATATAAGATATTTGATTTTATTAAAATAAAAAAAATTATAATTAGGGCCCGTTTGGTTGAGCTTTTATTAGTAGAGCTTTTGTCAGTAGAGCTTTTCTGAGAAGAGCTTTTTTTAAAGCCAGTTGGCTATTTGACTGTCAATTAAAAAAACAGTTTTTTAAAAAGAGCTTCATACAGTAGACTGTTTGACAACATAAAAATAAAAGGCACTTTTATTAATTTTAACTATATTTTATTAAACTCCCTTCAAAGTTAAACCAACAAAGCAAAACCCCGTGCTTCCACCCTCACTCTCTCTGTCTCTTAATTACAAATCACTGCATTGCCATTCCCCATTTTATCATCTCTCTATCTCACAAGATCATGCCAGTTTTTACAGAGCACATCAACCCAAGAAAACCCAGAAACCAATTCTAGCAAGAACTAACCATTTCATCCGAAACCCATTCAAGCCCACATTTCTCTCGCACCTCTAAATCCACTCTTTCCTCTCTTTTTCTCTCCCGTTTTTCAACCAACGCCCGTGACCCCACAAACAAGAAGAAAGCTCCAACCTTTAGAGCCCTTAGATGCACGGCGGCGGCCCAGCAGGTGTCGGTTCCGGCGGTGATTCGATCATCGGCGGCCTGGGAAAGGAAGAGGCTCAAGAAGAAAAAGAACCCACAACGACAAAAGAGAAGGAAAGATGACAATTACAAACGAAACCACCATCAATCTGTTGTCGGTGATGGGAATAGCGGGGATAGTATTGGGAGCCACAGTGGAGGTAGTTGTATGGTAATTCAAGATGTGTGGTGTGGACCTGGAATCGGGTTGTCAGCAGATGCTGTGGACGCAAGACGAACGTCTGTGTTAAAAAGGCAGACGGTCTGTGTCGACACAGACTCTGCGTTGAAGGCAGACAAACATAAACTTTTAGGACCAAAAAAAATACAAAGAAGAAGAACCAACCTGAGAAGATGAGAGAGATAGATGAGCAGAAACAAAATAGAGTCAGCTATGAGTTTTGTTTTGAGGAGAACAGACACTGCTATTTGTTTTGTACGTAAATGACGGAAGTATCATAAAAAAGAGCTTCCCGAAAAAGCTATAATTTGGGCTTTTTTGAAAAGCTCCAAATTTTAGCTTTTGAAAAAGCTGTATTTGAGCTTTTTAAAAAGTTATTTCTACTTTAAAAGTGCTTTTTAAATTTACAGAGAAACACTTACTTTTTCTTAAAAATAGCTTTTGTGGTAGACAAAAGTACTTTTGGACCCTTCAAAAGCTGAACCAAACAGGGACTTAGTAGTTAATTTAAATAAAAATTACAACACTAAAGCTTTTTTTGTTTATATGAATAAGCATAAGGGAGCTAGTACTCCCACTTACGTTCCTCATAAAGAGTTGAGTTTCTTTTTAATTGCTCTGCGGTTATTGTTAGTAGCTAGACACGTGAACAATTCGTGGTTAACAAATCAAAAAAGTTTTAACAGGAACTTTTAAGTAGGTATAATTCTTTTATTTTGTAATCTGTATTCTTTAAGTTATATAATTATTATGTTCCAATAGAAAATTGTAAAAAAAAATCACTGTATCCTGTGATTCAATCTCGGTTTCTCAACAATTTCTCTATGTTGCAGGCAAGCAATATTGCCATATTGGCATCATACGTAATGGTATCTCAAATTAAGTGGTTGATCGTGTTAATTGTTAACCATAGACACTCGAATGTTGCCTAAGACGTTGTTGGTGTGTACGAAAGACATAATTTACGTGAGGAGGCAACTTAGGGTTTCTGATGAAATGGCAGGGAAGATTAATTGGCAGAGATAAAATGTTTAAGGAGGAATAAATGCTGGAATAATCGTAAAGCTGAAATGATGACAGCAAGAATGAAACAGGGCGTTATAATAAAGGTGAGTCCCTCTCTCTTTCCTTTATTTTGAGTGTTCTTATTCATTTTTGTATTTATCTTTGATCAAATTGTTATAATAAAGGTAAATCCCTCTCTCTTTCCTTTTTTTTTAGTGTTGTTATTCATTTCCGTATTTATCTTTGATCAAATTCATTTATTCTAAGTATTTTTATTTTAATTTAATGTTTTAAAATTCATTATAAATATTTCATTGTATAACCACAAGTTCTTAAAACATTCAACTGCATACTTTAATTTTCATTTCAAATCTTATGTATCACTTTAGGTATTTTATTTCATTTCAAATCTTACGTATCACTCAGAAGATGATAAAATGATGAGGGAAAGGAACAAATTCAACATTTTGTAGCTCAGAAAAATCGCAAACAAGGTTGCTGGAACTAAGACCAATTCCAGCAATCCTGCAAGAAAAACTGTCAAGGTTAAGCAGTGTCCAACTCAAATCTACTTCAATAAGACAATGAAGCTCGTGCTACAATCAATCTGTTGCAGAATCTTAGATCCACAGCACCGAAACACATTCTCAAATGCTGTTACATGAAAATTGCCTGTCTTTGAACAAACTGAACAAGACCTGACTGCTGGACCTTATGGTGGGGTAAAAGCACAAAGGAAGCATTAACAACCACTAACAAGGCATGTACACAAAAAGCATAATAAGCCCACTAACGTGATGTAGGAAACAATAAACCCATGCAGCCTGAGCCATTGACTCAAGGCGTGACAACCCTTAGGCGCTTTTGTTTGTAACCCAGTGTTTGGTTACTGTCCTCAAAGGTGAGGACAATGGACAAAGACAAAAAAGTACTGTCCAAAACATTGTTTGGTTGGTGTCTTCAAGAATTTCTGTCCCGTCCGCAGTGGACACGGACAGAAAATTCAGTCCATTCCAAAAGTGCGGTACAGAGACCGCACGTCCATCGGACTAGAATGCGAAAATTCTAAAATAACCCTGTTTTGTCCGAAACCTATTCACGTCTAGGTCGCACATCTTCTTCTTCCTTCGGCTTCTCCCAAGTCGTTGTCGTCTGTCGCACCTCCTCTTCTCTGTCGCACCTCCTGTGCTTCCTTCTCCGTCGTCTGCAGAAACGTTTCTCTCCGTCGACAGTCGACCGTCTCTTGTGGGTAAGAAGCTTTTCATCCCATCGTGTTTGCTGTTTGTCGGGGGTTATGGGTTTCGGTAGATGAGGTTTGTGTATGGAGTTAATGTTTCCGTAGATGGGATTTGAGATTAATGTCGTCCTCTTCTCTGGTTGGTTGGAACTAGTTAATTTTGTATAGTCTCTCAGTTTAAGCATCCCCTTCTTTCCTGATTGTTTACTTCTTTGCTGTTCTCGCGACACACGAAACCCATATTCAGGTTGGAAGGTTTCTATTTTGTGATACCCATAAGTAGGATTTCAATATTCATAATACCCAGAAATTTTTTTTTAAGAGCCATAATACCCAGAAATTGAAACACTGTTATATGTATGGTATTGTCGTGACAAAACTAGTGGGTAGAACAGGCAATCCAATGCGAATATGATGTTCCACAGACTGTGGAACTGGGGAAAGTGCAATTTTGATCGTATACATATGATCAACATGCAAATGCCAGAACACCATACATTTAGAACCACTGAGTTCTTTTCTTATTTTCCCTCTCCTGGTTTGTAATTTCTGTTTTAGCTATGATGAAGATCAAGTTCATATATAAACTAATGCAAGGACTAGAGTCAGCAGCAAATATAACGTTAATCTATTGCCTTTGTTTTCAGAAATGCATAGAGAAGGCCTTGTACATGGGTTATTCCAAGCTTATTTAAGGTGTACATCACTTGTATATGTTGCAGAATTTGTCATTAATAAGATTTATCCTTCATTTCATCCATTCTGTACCCTCAAACTTTGATTGGAAAACTTTCCAGAGTCCACACAGTTACAGGCCGTACCTGTTGTTTTCTATTTCATGCTATCCTTTCAACCTCACTACGAGTAGAGTAGGTAAAATAAAAAACAGATGTCCTTCCTAAAAATATTGCTAATAGGAATTGTAGCAATCTTGCTCGAATTTCTCGCGGATACGCGTGGTGTTTGAATATTACTATTAAGTCATAAATCCTCCATTCTAGTCATCAGAATATATTTGAGCAGGAAAAGTGTTTCCCACCCATGAAGTGCTGTGTTTTTTTTTTCAAAAACCCAACATTCCATTGAATCCAATTGTTTATCCTTTTCTTCCTCTAGAACTTGTAATTTCTTTCTTTTGATTTCCTTTTCACTTCCTGAAAACGTACAAAGATCCTGTCCAATGCAAGCCAGCAAAGCTAAATTGTACTTAACAATACTAAATGCTTTCTGAATTTTTGTACAAAACAAATTGACCAGCCAAGGACTCAAAAACATTTCACGTATCTACTTGTGACATACCCGCAAAAACCTCATCCCGATGGTGCTTTCCATCCAACTCATCATGTAATGAAGAACAAGCCTATGTATGTTAAACAACCTAAAACTGATTGAAGCAGACAACTTTTATTTACATTGCAGCCACATGTTAAAGAGAGGTACAACAAGAAGCTTCGGGATTCGAGAGCCCACGAAGAGATGTTGGGCTTATCATTGTCCAGAAATTCCTTTTTATTGACTTTTAATTCGTACAACTTTTGTGCTTTTAAATGGAACGAACCAAGAGACGTGTCAAAAACATAATTGCAATTCAGTCTTGTTTGTGTTCCATTTCTCACTCTCCAGCCCATCATTAACCACCTCCATTTATCGTTTTCTACTAAAGCCAGACGAGGACACCCGATAACCTGTCCAAAAGCTACAATCTACCGTCCCTTCTCTTATCTGCCGAGTCTTCCAGCTCCTCAGGGTTTGGAAAATCTGCAAATTCTGTTACTCAGGGGGGTCAATACACTGTTCTTTAGTGAAAGTTTGTTTCTTTCTCGGTCTGTCTCAAAGTGGATAGGGTGGAAGTAAAGAATCTTGCTTTTACACTAAGACCCCAATTTTATTAATTAACATTCTTCCCATACCTGTAAGTGCCACGCTTTAATCTGGGTTTAACGTAATTTTTAAATTGCATGTGTAAAGTAAGGATTATGTACTTGTTCTGATTCTCTTATTGCGTTTGTGTGTGTGTGTGTCTATTCTTGTATGCATATAATGTACCCTTTAGTTCTCCTCGCTTCCAGCATCGATTCCTTGATGTTTCGTGTATATATGTCTGCCAGAAACTAATGGAGTTTAGCACGTCTGCGATGGTTGATTCATGTGTTGAATTTTAAGATTTTTTTAACCTCTACGCCAACTTGACTACTCTGAAGAAGAAATGCATTCCTTTATAATTAATTAGTTGTCTTCGCATGACCACATTGTTTTGGAAGCTACATTTAGTTATTGAATTTTGTGGCTTGCGGCTCTGCATGTTTCTTTTTAATTTCACTTATCCTTTACATTCTTTTTCTTCTTTTGTCATTGTTGAAATCCCTCTCTATTCACAACCCACTCCTTTCCTTTTTGTTTTTTTCCTATGAATTACCTGGGAATTTTCTTGAATTTTCATTTGTAAGTATAATATGCTGATTCTTTTCCACTAAACGAACCTTTGCTGCTATAACATTGGATTTCTGACCATGGAAATTCGTTTCAACTGTTACTAGTTTGAATCTTTTGAGACATCCACTATTGGGGTGATACATAGTTTGCATGTTGGGTATACACTACAAACAGAGCGTTGCTGAAGAATTCAGTAAACTATGGAAACTAGTAGAGCAAGTTTGAGTAATTTGTTCAGTTTGTTAACAGGATCCTCAAACTCAAAGCATACCTGGCAGCCCACCATGACTGCTGATACCACAGAACCAAGTTATTGGTTGAACTGGAGGTTCTTCCTCTGTGCACTATTTCTTGTAATCTCTATGATAACAGCAGCAATTATGATATGGAAATTTGAAGGGTCCAAGAGACGAGAATCTGATAAGAGAGACAATCAAATAGATAAAAGATCTGGGTTTTTGTACAAGGATGAAGCTTGGAAAACATGTTTGAAAGGAATCCATCCTGCTTGGTTGCTTGGTTTTCGAATTTTTGCTTTTATTGTCATGTTTTCTTTGATCACAGCAAACGCCATTGTTGATGGAGGGGGCATATTTTACTTCTACACTCAGTAAGTCATCCACAAAATTGTTGTGCTCTTATTTTCATTTTCTTCAATAGGAAATGACTTGGCAATTTCTATAATAGTAACTACAAAACCTTTGAACATTCACACGCATACTTATGAAAAGGATAATATTTTCTTCAGAAGTTCAAGTTATGTTGTTTCTGTATGCCCTTAAAGGAATGTGGTTTAAATGATGGTATTTTATTACTAAGATACGCGTTATCACTGATGTGGTGCATTGCTTGTCATCCTTAGAAATGGTTATTATTCATATCTTTTAGACTGAAGTGAGTACTGGTTGAGCTCGTGAGTCTGGTTGTCTATTGGATCATATCTGTTCTCTATCTACATTGTTGTCCTTGGCATGAGGCTGAGTACATTTGTAGAGTATATTTTTTGTCTTCATTGTTCTCTTTTGATTTTGGCTATATGTAGGGAGATTGTTGGTTTAAAAGGTTCTGTGCTATGTGTTCAATTGGCTTCCTTGTTTATCTAACTGATAACTAAAAAACAGAAACTGAAAGAAAGCTAGATGTCAGTCTGCTCATTGGATACTAAGGTCTTTACTCCGTTTCTGTTCAGGTGGACATTCACTTTAGTCACAATCTACTTTGCGGTAAATCTCTTCTGCAAATCTGTTTATTCCTTATTTTTGTTGTTTATTGGTTAAACTTCTGTCAACTTCTCCACAAACAAATGCTTGAATGTCAATATATCTCATTTGATCACCCGAACTTGGGATGACTTCTGTGTTTTCAGCATTTTGCAGTTCTATATTGCATAGGTTGCTTACTCTCCATATCTCAATGTAGCTTGGATCATCAATGTCCATGTATGGATGTTTCAAATGCCACAACAGATTGGATGTTGATTCGGCAGATAGTGAGACTGTAGATGCAGAGTGTGGGACATATGTAGCTCCCTCAAATGGGGAAATTTCAGATATCAACACCCCCAAAATCATAAACACTGATGGTAAACTACATGCTCGTCAAAAGGCAGGTGCATGGGGTTATGTATTTCAAATTAGTTTTCAGGTAATATTTGTTAAGCAATCAATTACTTCAGTGTATAAGAAAAACTTCGATTTTAAATTCCTCTATTCATACTTTCCTAGGCATATGTTGCTTCATTCTTTTTCATTTTCTTTCTTGTTGAGATTCCAGTAAAGAAGTTTGATTAATTCATGCACATGACATGTAACACCTTTGTTGCGTATTAAACCTTCTCAACTGGAATTACAGGATCACCTCCTACAAATTTCTTGTGTTACAGTATTTTGAGTTTGGTTCATTTTCTTAGTTCCATGCAGCTAGTGCCGGTATCTTCACTGCAGTGTTGAAATGTCCCTCTAATTTTCTTCTTTGCAACCTACAAACAGATGTCTGCAGGTGCCGTAGTGCTCACAGATTGTGTATTCTGGTTCATTATTTATCCATTTTTAACTGGCAAAAACTTCAGGCTTGATTTTGTGAGTATAGTTTCGCTCCTTCACGTTTTAGATATTTCCATCTGTTTAGTATTAGATGATGCACATGGCTACCAAGTACATAACTACACACAAGGCTCGTTGTTTAAATATCAGTGTCACTACTACTTCCTCTCTCGTACCTTTTTCTAATTGTTTGTGCTCTATAACTTGCAGTTGAACATTTGTATGCATTCAATCAATGCTGTTTTCCTCCTTGGTGACGCCATTTTAAATTGTTTGGTAACCATTTTATCCTTACTGTTGGTGGTAGTTTCTCATTTCCCCACCTTCATGATCAATTACTGATATATTATATTATCCTTGCAGAGGTTTCCAATATTTCGGATTGCATATTTCATCCTGTGGACAAGTATATTTGTCACTTTTCAATGGATCATCCACATTTGTGTTTCGATGTGGTAACGTTATATTCATTCTGATATGAAATGCATACACATTTGCAGATTAGTACTCATGTATAATGTTTATATCTTTTCTTCACAGGTGGCCATATCCATTTCTTGATTTGTCATCTCGATATGCTCCCTTGTGGTATGTAATCCATCTTTATCATATTGTTACTGTAAGACAATTCTCAGACATAAATATGTTGGAGCAAATATAGAACTATATGCATGGTGACTTCTGGTATGGTTGGCATGTTCAGATTTCAGACGCTGATAGATTTCAATAATATGAACAGTGCTGATATTTGATAGGATGCTAATTTTTCTGATTATGAAACTCCTTTTCTGTCCGCACCATACTATACAGGTACTTGGGAGTAGGTTTGATGCATATCCCATGCTATGGCCTCTTTGCTCTGATAGTTAGGCTGAAGCACACTTTGTTGTCCAGATCATTTCCAGAATCTTACCAGGGTTCTGGGTGAGAAGGCGGATTACTGCTATCACTTCCCACAGACATAAAAACTGTTTGAAATAGCAGCACTTAATTGTTTGTACTGGTTAAAATAAGAGAGATGTCCATTAGCATATTAATGACTGAACTTGGTCTTAATTTTCGAAAGAGGAGCATCGCTAGTATTAGATATAAGTTGCCTCCAGGCCAAGTTCATATGCAGGTTTTGGCAGAAATAATGTGATTGCTTTCTAGTTTTTATTCAGAATGTATATATTGCAAGCATTTCTTTAGTCTGCTGTCAAAGGGAGACCACTACAGAATTAAAAATCCTTTTACAGTTAAAGGGCCGTAGGCCATGCAGGTTTGATGGTTATAGCCTTTGTAGTTTTATCTTCTAAATAGTAACTATATTATTTTGTAAAAGTAATCGTTGTAGCCAGCAGCTTCATGATACAAGGTAGACAGAGGCTTAGGCAAAAACCAGGAATGGCTCACTTTTTCTTTTTCTTTTATGGGTTCTAATTTCTAAGGGAAAGCAAATGAATAAACTTAGACGATTTGTAATTATATACTAATTAAAATGATTGCTCACTAGCTTAAACTTGAGTTTGTTGTGAATTATATAAGCCATAAGGATCACATGGCCACATCAATCATTCAAGAATTATAATTTACTAGTCATTTCAATAATGATAAAATTGACAAAATGGTGAAATTAGACTTTAAAGTTTTAACTAAAATTTAATTTAAACTCTAACATTTTAACATATATAAAAAGAATAATAAAAAGTTCAAATAGAACATCTCGTGGCATAATTTATTAATTTATGTGGGTCTCAAGCTATATTTATGTATCTTATTGTTAGGAGATAATAATACAATTCTCTTAAAAAATCAACCAAATACTGACAATAAATACTCTTCAACTTATACCAGCAAATCAACATGAGAATAAAAAACTTAATGATAAAATAAACACCAAAATTTACGTAAAACACCTTCCTGATAGAGGGAAAAATCATGGCCTAAATTAATAAGTAAATTCACTAAATTCAATAAGGATTTACAAAAGTTGATCTCTCACCTTACAACAAGTTGTTTCACAAAGTTTTATAGCTGAACTAAAGTTAACGTAACAATCAACAAACACTCAAACCAATTAAAACAATTAAAAAAAAAGGATGAGATTACAATTCTACTTTGTCATCTCTTTATTTTTCCTCACTTTTAGTGTTATAGCCGCACTCTACCACAAAATAAGTTTATCTGCATTGTATACAGTCATAGAGAATTACACGGTTGCCACACACGGTCGTGTATGTCACCACTCTTCATGTCCTTCTTCACATAGTTCCATAGACTTATACAGTTGATCCACATGAGCGTATGTACCTATAGTTAACTTACACATGTCTCCCCAAAATAGCTTCATTCTTCTTGTCTTCATTTGGTTGTCATCCCCACAAACCATAAAGGCATTTACGAGTACCAAAAGTTTCAAAATAGGGACACTCAACAATCTCCCTCTTTAGCCTAATTAAAGGGAAAATAAGTTATTTTCCATCATTTACTTGAGATACATCCTAGCAAGCGTACTACAAAACTTATGTTTGCTTCCGGGAATTGCTTTAGTCAATATATCAGTATCATTCAAATCAATATGAATCACAGACTTCAATCAATAATATTTGACATCTATATGCTTTATGTGGAAATGATACATAGTATTTTTTTTTCTCAAGTTAATATCACTTTAACTATCACAAAATACTATATAGTGTCATCGCTTCACATCCAAATCTTGAGAGAACCTTTTCAACCAGAGCATCGCCCTACAAGCTTCCACAACTGATATATGCTCTACTTCAGTTATAGATAAAGTCACACATTTTTGTAGCTTGGATTGCTATTAGATGATTCCCCTTGCAAACTTGAATAGAAAACCTGAAGTGAATTTTCTTCGATTAAGATCTCAAGTTATAGTTGCATCTGTAAAACTTTCTAGAGTTGACTCACTATCACTAAAGCACAATCTCTACTTCGACATGTCTCTCAAATATCTTAAAATTTATTTCACTACTTCCCGATGAACCTTCCTTGGATTTCACAAGAATCTGCTCACCATCCAAACGGCTTATGCAATATTTGGCCTTATACATGTCGTTGCATATATCAAAGACCCTACTGCAGATGAGTATAGAATAGAGAACATACTATCTTTCTCCTCTTATACACACCGTTGCATATATCAAAGACCTTACTACAAATGAGTATAGAATAGAGAACATACCATCTTTCTCCTTTTTTTTTTTCTGTTGAGAGACATGAATGCTTACTCACCTTGAAATGAGATGCTAGTAACGTGCTAATTGACTAGACATGTTTCATATTGAACCTTTCTAGTACTTGTTTAATATACATCTCTTGAAATAACTATAATCTCCTACTCTTCCTGTCCTGAGTTATCTTCATCTTTAAAATTTGCTTTACAGGTTTGAAATCTTTCATATCAAAAGATTTAGGCAAATTCACCTTCAACTTTTAGATTCTACCTATGTCTTGACCCATAATCAACATATCATCAACATTAAAAATAAAAATGATAAAGTTTTTACCTAAGAACTCCTTAAAATACACACAAACATCGGCATAAGTTCGTTTACAAACATGCTCCTTACTTTATCTAAGTAAATTATAGCGATCTTCCAAACGAGACTAGTCTAGGCATTTAGAGACCTGAATTTACGGCCGCCAATAATCAAGAATTGAAATATACCATTAAATAGAACATACGAATATATAGCAGTCGATAACATGTTTTTTTTTTGAATCAACAATTTTGAGTTACTTGTACATTAAGTTAAATATTTTTTGGAAATAAAAGGAAATGTTAAGCTAAATATTGAAAAACGTAAAAGTTGAAATATATAAATAAATAAATATTTAAAAATCTCCCATATCGATATTGATTAGACCTGTACGAAACACGCGTACATTCACAGCTACCAACCCCAAAGAATGCTTTGCTTCCGTCGGTAGGTTGACTTTATACTGGTGAGGATCTACTAGACATAAATAATTAATGAAAATTAATAATAATATTGATGTTATAATAATTATAGAATTTATGTTCCTTCATACCCCACTCTGCAACTCTACATTTGTGACAGATTAGTGAAAAGTTAACTATGAATTTGAAAATAAGTGAAAGAAGTTATAATATTTACCTTTCCTATAATAATGCTATGCTATAATTGTGAAATGTCATGTTTAAATATTTAATAATGCTATAATAATGCTATGCTATAATTGTGAGATGGCAGGTTTTCACTCGCATGTGCGAGCCGTAGCACTCGCGAAATGTCGTGCTCTTTGATGACTCGCGATCGCGAGCCTAGTCGCGAGCGGCTCGTTTTGGTTGGACGCCCGCCTCGCGAGTGCGAGGAAGGCGAAATTTTCGCCGGTCGCAAGGGCGACGCGTCTCGCGACCGCAAGGAAGCAGCTGGACTTTTTATTTTTATTTATTTTGGGTTATGCTTTCTTTTGCTCATATCTTTTCCATCCGACATCCAATTGGCCTGATTCTCGAGGCATCGGACTCGTAAAATATTTAATTTTATTTTGTGAGAAATTGGGAATTTTTAGACGTGAAATTGACGTAGGTCCAGGCAATTGTTTCCTGATCAGTGTTTTATTACATTATGGACCTATAGAGGTCCGAATTGCGTAATTTCAGTGTCATTAGATTTCTAATTTTTAGACGGAATTTTGTGATAAGAGATTTTGGATTAGGGCCGAGAATATCATGAACATGCATTGTACACATTTTAACTGCCACATGTGCATCATTCAAGAGATATGATTGAACAATTGATCATATTTATATTCTTTACTCATTATAGAGGCACATCTGGAGCGTCGACCTACCGACGTGGCAGAGACTTCCCGGCATTAGCTCAGAAGTTATAGGTGAGTGACTGAGATGGTTTTCTCAATTATTGTATGCTTACTGTGATGTGCTAATTGTGAACTGCTTGCTATTACTGAAATCAATTGTTGTGCCTCTGATAAGACTGACTGACTGTGCCACATTCATTGCTTTTGGTACATTGATCGCGAAATTGGGCATATGCATTTCATACACGAATGCATGAACTGTTAACAACAGTTGTGACCGGAGTAGCCACCGATACTGAAAAAGGGCTTCGAGCTCGATGGGAGGTAGTGCATACCCTGAGGGCTCTCCTACTCCCGAGACGCGTCTATAATTTGTATGGGACTGATCAAGCACTCGGTCACAACACCGAATTAAAATGGGAAAGAGTCACATATGCATTGCATACACAATTGACTGCATATTATACAAAGAGGCAAGAATGCCTCGTGTGTTGGTGACTTACTGTACTCTAATCATGTGGTACTTCTGAATATATATTTTGTGAA
>JANIHZ010000001.1:6797668-6811906 GCA_027478365.1 Erythroxylum rufum
TTTTCATGTGCAAAATTCACTATTCACATGTAAGTATATGCATGAATATGCCAATACAATTTTAAACACTCATAACCTGTTCCAAATTACTATTCTACCCTTCCTATCGATGATGAGATGTTACAAGAATATTGTTACATTTTGTTGTCTTCTTCTTGTCATTGCCGAAACCACCCTACTCCCTCACTATTCTTGAAATGTTCTTGCATGCATGTGAGGCTAAGGAAGCTTGACGTTTGGAGGTGGTATTCATGCTAATCAAGTAAAATGCTGACCTATTGTGGTATATATTAGCAGAGTTTTTATTACGATTGAATAAGGATAGATTGAATGTGGAATTGGTGTTGAAGATGTGACGGAAAATGGAGAATGAATGGGTACTTTTCTATTCTATTTTTTCATGTACGAAAATAGTAGAAACGTGTGCGAAAGAGATGCGTGGAACTCTTTGGAAGAATGAAGACGCATCGACTTTGTAGAATGATGAAGATTTCTTGATTCTTTTGGTTCAGCTATGATGTTCTTCAATAGGACAGAATTAACGCAATTGAAAAGAAAGGGATATGCAAGGAATTCGCTCCTACTAGACCTTAGGAAAACCAGTTCCAAGCAACCTAGATGATGGGAAGTAATTCCAAGAAATTGAACCAAACAAACACGCCACAATTTTGTCGAAATTGATAAGTGAATTGTTGATTATAATGTAACAAGAACAATAGGTGAAAATCCTCACTTTGTGGCCTGCGGCAACACAAAAATAATCTGATCTCAAAGTTGTCTTTCCCTAACCCTAAAGAGGGTATTTATACCTAGGTCAAATAATAAAAGACTTAGGCTAAATAATACATCGAAGCCCAAAATATATATAACTTAAAACAAGTCCAAAAATATAGTAATAAAAAAACACGCCTAGTCTTGGTCTAACGCGCTTCCAAGTTTGATTATAGGCGCGCCTCTCCTCTTGGGCTTAAGTGATGATACGCAGCCCAATACAATGGTCTTTAAGTCCCAAGTGAGTCTAATCCAAGGATTTGAGATAAATGAATCAATTTGGGTTGTGATTCAGATAGCTTTCCTCCAATAGGCTTGGTGCACTCCATTCTCTTCACAAATTGGCCCACATGCGAATAGAGAGCCTCCTTAAGTCTCTCGGTCCTAGCTCTGGACATAGGTCCAAATGAGAAGCTCGCTACCATCACGAACGTCATCTCCATGGTGATCCTTACTCCTGCTCACATCAGTCCCTCCCTCCTTAAGAATATTCGCCCTCGAATCTGAATCCATATGAAAAGGAGAAAGGTCAGCAACATTAAAGGTAGCAGAGACATTGTACTTACCTGGCAGATCAATCTTGTAGGTATTGTCATTGATCCATTCCAACACCTGAAATGGACCATCACCCCTAGGATCTAACTTGAACTTCCTTTGCGCAGGAAACAATTCCTTCCTCAGATGCACCCAAACCCATCACCAGGTTCAAAAGCCACTAACTTTTGCCCCTTGTTGGCTTACTTCACATAGACCCTGTTTCTATGCTCAATGTGCTATCTTGCCTTCTCATGCAACTCCCTGACCATCTTAACTTTCCTCTTGCCATCTGTACTAGACAGCTCATGCAAGGGTAAGGGCACCAAATCTAAAACAGTCAAAGGATTAAAACCATAGACAAGCTTAAAAGGTGAATAGCCTGTGGTGGAATGCACACATCTATTATATGCAAACCCAATAAATGGCAAACAATCACCCTAAGTTTTCAAAATTTTACCAACTACAGCACGCAACAAGGTACCTAAGGTTCTATTAACAACGTCAGTCTGTCCATCTGTCTGTGGATGATAAGTAGTAGAATAAAGCAATTTAGTACCTAACTTTCCCCAAAGAACACGCTAAAAATGACTCAAAATTTTAACATCTCTATCTGAAATAATAGACCTAGGAATACCATGCAATCTAACAACATCCCTAAAGAATTGTTAAGTTGTCATTTGCATTCATTTGGTATATAAATCTCTCTCGTGTGTTGAAATTATTATTTAAAATTGATGGATTTGTCTCTTAATTGTTCTCAGATGATTTTCAACACTTAAGAGATGAAATTGAATCAAAAGGATGAAAAGGAAACAAAGAAAATATGAAATTCCAGATTGGCGGTAAATTCAGTGACTAAGCGTGGGCACGTGTAAGGACAAAATCTATCTGCCAGATTTATTTTTAAAATACAAAACCGATCCACTTCAGATTTTGATAATTTTGAGCATCAGATTGCATCCTTATTGATGGGGATCGACCACCTGAATCTGTGGGAAGGTTATCTACTGAAAATCAAAGAAAGATAGAGAAGATTTGAAGGGAGAAAGAGGGATTTGTGTGCTACTATTCACAGCAGAGTTTAGGGATAGTTTTTATGTTTTTTTGTTGTTCTTTTTCTATTCTCGATAGCTTTTAGAGTTAGAATAGTTTTACACTTTCTGCAGATTTTCCATTAGGAGTAGTTTTAACATTTTTCTTCATTTTTCTTCTGGTTTTTGTCAAGCCACTTTAGGGGATAGTTTTACATTTTCTGCAATTTTTCTTCTTGTTTTTCGATAGCCATAGTTAGGTCTTTCATTTTCTGCAATATTTCTCTAGGAGTTTTCGATTTTTCTATGAAAGACCAGGGATAGAGACTTTACATTTGGTTATTTCTTTGTTAATTTTCACTTTTGTTATGAGTAGTTAAATCCTTTTTCTTAGTTGAGGGAAACCGTGTTATCATCTATTATGTGTGAGATGTTCCAATAAAGTTTGTTTTGTTGATGAATATTGAGTGCCTTCCGAATTGCTTTTATGATTGAATTGATTGATTTTTAGGATGTGCAACTAGGAGTTGATTCGTTTAATAGCCAGATTAGTAAAATATAACGTTCAGTTTTGCTAATCACAAGTGGCAATTAGGATTACCATCTTTACGTTAGAGTTGGAAATTCTAAGAAGAAACTCACCTTGATTAAATGCATGTCGTACATGTGTTGTCTTGTTCATTGATTTCTTAGTTCTTAAAGCTATTACTCAATTGACAAAAATCCAATTCCAATTCCAATTCCAATTTCAAATTTAATTTCCAATCCAATTCCAAAATCCAAATCCAAATCCAATTCCAATTCCAATTCCAAATTTAATTTCCAATCAACTTCTAAGTTCCAATTCCAAAATGCAAAATGCTAAAATCCAATTCCAAACTTCCAATTTCGGTTGAATTTCATAACTCACAAATCACAAAAAAAAACAATGAACCGAAATAAACAACATCCAAATCCAAAGAAACAAAAATTGTACCGAAATCCACTTCCAAAATTTTCCCCAAATCCATTTGGATTTCTCATTGTCAACCGAAATCCACTTCTAAAATTTTCCCCAAATCCAACACAATAACACCAATTTTTAACCTCAAATCCACCATAATCCAACAACCAACACAATCACAGAAGCAATCATTGTCAAAATGCATGAAAAATGAAACAAAAATAAAAAACATACACCCCAAAAACTATCGGGTCTTCGATGCCAATCCGGGTCGACGTCGTCGTGTGCTCCGGCGAAGCTAAGGTGGTCGTGCCGGCGACAAGGGGGAGCGATTGGCGACGAGGAGGAGCGGGTTGAGTTGAGGGAGGTCAAATCGTCGAAGACTCGAAGGAAAAGCAAACCACCAGTCGAAGACGAAGGAGGAGGACTGGAGAACACGTCAACGACGAGGAGGGGACGGTGAGGAGACAACGAGACGAGATCCGAGGAGGGAAGAGCAGCGGCATGGAGAAGAAGGAGAAAGCGAAGAAGAGACAAGAAGAGTCCAGAAGGTCGGGGGAGGGGGTAGGTTTTTTAGGTTTAAGTGTTGTTTTTTTCAATTTGGTCCCTGAAGAATTCAAATTTTTTCGAAATGGTTCGGAAACTACCAGAATCCTTGGTACCGGCCGGTATCGACCGAAAACAGCCGATATTCACCGGAATTTACGCCCGGAATTTTTTTAGCCGTACCGACCGGTATGGTATGATTTTCATATCCTTGATAATAACAATAAAAAATGAGTATATTAAACAAAAATAAATACCTACAAAAAAATGTTGCAAAGAAAGTTTGTGCAAACTTACCAAATACCTTTTTAGAATAGAAAATAAAACATAGTGGACCTACCTTGTGAAAAAGATTCTTTTTGGAATTGTGCAATTTTTATATCAATAAAAATTTTGAACATGAAAGAGGGTCTTAAGTTAGTATTAAACTATAAACTACTTAATAAGATCTTGATTAGATATCTAATTCCAAATACAAGAGACCTACTCCAAAGATTTCATATTTGATATGAAACATAATTTTGGCAAATTCAATATATGTTAAAGATACATATAAAATTGCTTTTACTGTCCGATTGAATGGAATGTTGTGTCATTTGCCTTAAAAAATGCTCCTTCTTAATGACAAACTTAATATTGAAGTTATAACTAATAGAATGCTAAGAAGAGTCATTAGAAGAATACTAAAAAGGTTACACAAACTACTAAAATTATTATGTTCTAAGGATTTACTTATAATATTTTGCATGTCTAAAATCCCTAAAACAAAGAAGTTTTTAAAGTAATTAGTTAAAATTTTAAATAAAGAATGAATTTGATTAAGGCGAGAATACAACGAACTAATAACGTTATTATTTCTACTTCGGCTTGAAATAATAATTATATAATAACAATTAGTACTCAAATAAAATTTCATCTTCGTAATCTCCGGATTTAGTGACGTGGTTTGCTTGCACAGACTAACAATGCCTTTAGTCAGTCGTCCTGTTCTTTAGATTTCAGCAACTGTTATTGTTGTTTTCCAATTATGACGTCAATGGAACTCGCATCCCAGACCGGCTTTTGTCTCCAAGAAGTATAAGGCCGTTTCTGGGTTTGGTTTATGGGTTGGTGCCGCTTTTATTATTCTCTCTGTGATTTTGCTTGGACGTTCATTGAGTGATCGTGCGGTGACTCCTCTGCTTAACGGGTTTAACAATGTTGGTGTTAGTGTTAATTCTACTCTTATTTCTTGACATTTTCGTTTTCCAAGTGATCACTTTTCTTCTGTTACCAGTAGCAATGCTAGTGATCACAAGAAAGTGAATGGTTCTGTTGGTTTGGTGGCAAAATCTCGTGAAACTAGTGTGGTCGGCATGGTGTTGAAGGGAAACCTTTTTGGGAAATTTCACTGAAGGACAAAAGAATTGAACTTTTGGTTTTGAGGAGGGAATGATACAACAGAGAACGGAAAAAGCTGGAAATCTCTCGGATTCTGGTGACACAGTTGCAGAGAAGGAACAAATGGGTGCTTTTTCTGAAGTGGTGGAGGATGCAAGTGTGAGTAATGAAGAAAAGATGTTTAGCCTCTCTGAATGTTTATCAGTAGACAATTATAGTATTGATATTAATCCAGTAACTGGACGCAGAAAAGAGGGAAGTGTATAACAAGAAGTTCAAAAACCAAATAGTTTTGAGACATGGATATATTTGATGGCAAGTGGGTGAGGGATTTTTCCAAACCCTACTATCCTGCAGGTTCTTGTCCCATATTGATCGGGATTTTGATTGCCACCGTAATGGGAGGCCAGACCAAGATTTTGTCAAATGGAAGTGAAAGCCAATTGGTTGCAACATCCCAAGTTATGTTCTGTTTTCAATGCTTTCTAGTCAATTGGATTGAAGAAGAAACAATTGATGTTTGTTTGTGTGGAAATGTGAGTCTATCATATTGAATATCTGAACCTACCTTTTTGTTTATATTGGTGAATACAGCTTGAATGCAACTAATTTTCTGGAGAGATTGAGAGGAAAGAAGCTGGTTTTTGTTGGGGACTCCATGAATAGAAATATGTGGGAGTCCCTTGTTTGTATCCTCCGCCATAGCATCAGAAACAAGAAAAGAGTCTATGAGATATTAGGAAGAAGAGAACTTAAAGAAGAAGGAATCTTATGGTTTTCGATTTGAGGTAAGCATCTGGTGTAGGCTTAAAGTTAAAACAACCTAGGTTCACAATTTTCTTCACATGATGTAATTTCCTGTCTATTGTAAGACTTTGACTGTACTGTGGATTTTGTCAGTTCCCCATTTCTTGTTAGAGAATCATCTGTCAATCTCAAAACAGGAGCACTTGAGACGCTGAGGTTGGACTTGATGGACAAGATAACAAAAATGTATAAGGATTCAGATATTATAGTTTTCAATACAGGCCACTGGTGGCCACATGAGAAAACTTCTAAAGGGTAAATTCCTTCTGTTTGGTTATTTGAATGCTCAATTGCCATGTCTTGTAGAAAATCATATGTGAATGATAAACTGTTACTATCAATGCATCTTTGGGTGTACATGTTATGAACTAGAAAGCAGAGTTTTTGTTGGCTGATAATATTGCAAGTGAAATATATGATTTATTGACAAATCATGGTTCTGCACAGAAGACTATTACCACGAAGGTGACTACGTAGTCATAGAAGCATATAAACGCGCACTTTTTACTTGGGCCAGATGGGTCGACAAGAACATTAGATGGTAACCTAACCCAAGTCTTCTTCAGAGGATATTCAGTTACCCATTTCCAGTATGACACTGTTTGCTGCTCTTTTAGCCTTTAACTCTTAGAGCAACTTCATGCTCATGCATGTAGATCTACTTAACTCTCCTCCCTTCTTCCTTAAAAGCCTTTGTTTGGATGGAAGGAAAGCAAGAGAAAAGAAATGAAGATAATTGTATTTCTCTTGGTTTCTATTGTTTGGACAAAAATAAGTAGAGGAAAAGTGAGAGAATGGAGAGGAATAGGAGGAAAAATTTGGATCAAATGTATTTTCCACCAAATTGGTGGGAAAGGAGGAGAAATTTAAGACGAAGTAAGACAAGATAAGTAAATTACCATTGCATTCTTATTTAACAAAAGATAAATAAGTTCTATAACCAAAGGCATAAAGGTCTATAAATTTCAATTCCCTCCTTTGATAAATTAGGAAAACAAACAAGGAAAAGGAAATCTCATTTCTCTTCCATTCATTTCTCCTCTTTTTCCCTCAATATTTCCTTTCCTTTCTCTTGTGCAAGTAAGGATCGAATAAAAGGCAAGTTTATTTAGATCCCCGAAAAAAGAATTTAAATTCTTGAAACACAGCACAAGTTTATTTTAGGAGCTAGTGGTTCAGAATTTGGAAAACTTCTCAGGAACATTCCTTTACCAAGTACTAGCCCCACCCCCTCTCAAGGTCGATTGACACCATACCCTGAACTATGGTTGTTCTATGGATGTCCCTAACTTAATTAGGGAGATGCTGCAAGGCCTTCTTGAGATCCAAAAGAGTGAAAGACTGTAGGATATATTTTAGGTACAAATTTCGTGGTCTTGATATGCGAGTGTACCAATGGTTTGTCATCCTCAGTGGACATAGGCACATAGTTATTCTTTGGTCTGTTGTTCTGCTTCCTGCTTCTATAACAGAGAAGCTAGAAAAAGTAATTCATTATGGATTCGGGGAGAAGGTAGTGAGAAAACACTTGACAATAGATCTCTCAACATCTTTTGAAAAATAGTTTTATCCCCAATCTACGATCCCGTTACTCCTTAAGTTGTGAGAAAAATAGTTCTCCTTGTTACACATTAATCAAGGATGCCAATAAATATAACCGTGATAGTTCAGAAATTTTCTGTTTCTAGTTCTTTGGCCATGTGCTGTGTGCTTCTGTTGTGAAGTTCTGAAGGACTTGATTTGATTGCAGAGGAAGGCAATGGAAATTGCATGGCAAATGCCGCAGAGAAACAAAACCAATATTGAATTCCTCTCATATAGTGAAGTACCCTTCAAAGATGAGAGCTTTTGAGCATGTGCTTCAGAGAATGAAAACTCCAGTGGCATGCGTAAAACATAAGCAGGCTGACAGGTTACCGTAAAGATGCAGATCCTTCCATTTGTAGAATGTACAATACAGAAGAGGAAAGAATTACAGCCAATCGATCTCAAGACTTCCGTCATTGGTGCTTACCTGGAGTTCCAGACACATGGAATGAATTATTATATGCTTCTCTTTTGAAACCGGGAAAGGGATCCTGGAGATTTAATGGGGTCGTTTAGGAACCATGTCACTTTATTGGTTTTTCTGCGCAATGATCGATACTCAAATTGGTATCATTTGTACTGAGTTTCATTCGTCAAGAGCTGAATATTTTGGATCCTCCAACGGGATTGTAAAATTGCAAGAGAACTCAGCAGCAGATATTTTTCAGAAGCAGACAACTCGTTCCAAGTGCAAGATACTGAAATGGCTTAAAAATTGATCACTCTTCGATGGACTTATTCTTGTTATAACCAAAATTACAGAATTAGGTTTCATGGACACTTGCACTCAGAATATAAACTAAAAGGGCATGAAATATATGTACCAGTATCTTGGCCTGATTAGATAGTTCCATCCTGCAAAATTTGGGTGTTCTACTTACCAGTTAGAATGATACCTAACCTAGGTAAAGGTTCACACTCCTCAGCTCAGACATACTCTATGCGAACAGAACAGACAAGAAGCAGAGGGAGATGCTCCAATTATTAATCTAGATAGCTGAAACTCATCAGGGGACAACAGATATCCAACAGCGGACAAGAACAATCAGGTGTCAGTCTGTTCTACCTTACTGCTTAAAACATAATTACTATTACAATCCCAACCCAATAACTATGTTGATACAATAAAAGTAAAAGCCGTAAATAAGCCATACAAGACTCACGATCGAGCCCATTGCCGTTCTGTGACTTGCCGGTTTGCCGGATATTTGCCAAAACAATCTGCTAGCTTTAAACACTTCTTCTTCGGGCGCACAGCTTAGCAAATAGCACAGCCAATTCCAGGCAAACTGTTGAATTTTGGAGGAGGGTGAAAGGACCCCCACTCCAACCCCTCCTAACTTCTCTCAGACCATCCATGGACCGTATCTTGGAGAAAGATTTCCATTGCCATGTGATTCAAGAACTTGAATCCGATATAGTCCAAGGGGATCTTACCAAAGTTGGCGGGGGAAACAACTCTACTGACATAAGCCTTAAATAGCTGATGATTGACAAGTGGTGATCTGAAATAGAAACTGGATGATCTTTGTTTTCCAGTATTATCCTAAACAACTATTCCTTTCCCTCATAAAGTGTCATGACCAAAAGTTGCCACGATAGGAAAGATAATAATAATTTGAGCTTACTCCAGTTGATGACCATCTTACCCTTTAACTTTCTTATTCTTATGAATTAAGTTTAAACTGTGCTTCCATGAACTCAGCTTGCCAGGTGATCAACTTGGTCGGTCTGATTAGACAATTCTACAGTTTTGCTATTGGATGGCAATGTGAAAGGGTGATTCTCAGTTGAGATAAATGATCTCTGAATGTTGGATAAATTGCAGGAGGATACGATGGTCAAATATAGCAAATACAAAGAAGATCTCAGAACTGCTTTGTTTTGCTGGTCACTTTTGATCGTTTTGGTGTTCCAACAGTGGATCCACTAAGTCATGCTCATCTAGAACTTTTGCCTTCCCAAAATCTTCCAAATTCTCCACTATAGCAGCCAAGCCAGCCTGCTGAGCTTTCATGCGCCACTGACAGCTTCTTGACTCCCAACAAAAAGCAACTAACGTGTCAGAACCGTAATAGACATTAGGAAAGTGAAATTCCAAGCCAAGCCTTATTTAAACCAAATTATTTTGGATGGGAGCTAACCATCTCTATCATGATTTCCTTTCTTTAGCCAAGAATGACGTGTGTCACAACCTGTATGGCTATGCGTTTATGAGTGGAAAAGTGCAGCTCTTTGTCTGCAATTAGATTAAATTAATGCCGTCTCTCTCCTCTTTATAAACTTGTCAACTTCCCTTTAATGGATCGATTACATAAATGGCAGTGATCTCCGTATCAGAAATGCACCCAATAATAACACTTAGACCATCCACTCAAGCTCTTCTTTTTGCTTTTATTGTTTAACTAAAAAACAAATTACTATCACTTCCGATGCTGTGTTTACGGAATCTAATTTGCGCATTGATCTTTTTGATGATTATATTGAAAAATATTGGAGCTTGGAGACTCTCTGAGTATAATCAGTCGGCATTATTAGAGATGTACGAAACACTTTGGGAAAGTCGAGTGAAAAGGTGAGGTTATAACTAATTACAGATCAGTTCCAAGATACGGCTATGGAAGGCCACAATAAGTTAGTATTATTGGTTGACACTCCAGTTAATCAAACACTAACGAGTATAATACAAGTTTATTTTCATAATTATAACTGCACTTGTAGTTGTCATCAACTCAATCATATTATGATCGTCCACCTCTAGTTGGTCACTGCAAAATCTTTGAGACAGGCACTTGGAGTTCACATTCTGGGTCCACACTGTAAATATTTCCTGCTTAATGATTGACATGCTTGAAACAAAGTTGGAGATCCTGAAATTTCTGAGTTGCATTCAACAGAGATATTTCCCCTATACAAAACTTAGCCGTTGATTCAAGAATTAGAGCCAACAATGCTTCAAAAGCAGCATGTGCGGCCGAGAGTCAATAATAATTAGCGATGGCAATTGATCGGTTTATAAGTCTAAATTTAACTATTTTTAATAGACTGACCTATAGATCAGACCCATGTTATTTTTCTTAAAATAGTTAAGCCTCCAGTCGGCTTGAGTTTAGGCAACTCAAACCTAAACTCGATTAAAAAATATTGTTCTACACTTTTAATTTTTAAAAAATATTATTTTACAAAAATTAGCGAGACAAGTCCATTATCATTCCTTAATAATAATGAAATTACCACCCACAAGATTGTCATACTTTTACCTTTATCTTCTTAAAATTGAAAGTGGTATACATGAGTGGAACTTGGCTCGATTAGTCTCTATATTCCGTATATAACAATAAAATAATAATATTAATATTTAAGGAGTCCTATTTGGTCTATATTTCCTATTTAATATAGCAACAAATCTCAACTATTTATTCAAGATTAAAAGTTGTAGATACATATAAATTGGTCATCTCTCTATCTATGAAAGCTTTACGATAAGTTTTTTTATAACAGAAAGAGAATCAAGAGACAGAAACTAATTTTAACAAAGCACACTATAGATTTTCTTGATCTCTCTAATGATAATAACATCTTACGCATTAAGTACATAATATACGCCCTAGTTATTCGTGATAATTGTTTATTCAAGTTCCTAAAGTTATGAATATTAATTTGGATTTTATGTCATAAAAATTAATGTTTTACGTATGATATCAGAGCAAGTATTTTTAATAAACTGTCTGTCTATTTTGTTACGAATGTTCAATGATGACTGCCAATATTTAGGTATTTGGCGGACAAATACTTAATGAAAAAACTCAATATTGTATATGACTTGTGCATATGATTTTGATTATTAAGTAAGTAAAAAATGAGTCAAGTGGACTCTTGACTATGTTTGGCATTCGTTTATGGGTTTATTTATTTTAGTCTTTTGAAGTCCTTTAGATTATATTGCCTTTTATTGTTTATTTATCTTAAGCCATCTCTAACCTAGTTTATTTATTGTGTTGGGTGAAGCAGGGTTATGTTGGGTATCTCCCATACCATATTCACTAGTTTTTTAAAGAACAAAATGAAAAAGTAAACATTGGCCCGCACCGCACACAATGCTAGTAGCACCTTCTTTAAGTCAAAATTCAAATCATGTTGTTCCTATCTTTTCTAAACTTAAACACAATGAATACAATTGAACTTGTTTAAGTTCATGTTTACATACTTTTTTAAGTCCATGTCTGCATACTTGTTTAAGTTCATTTTTTATTTCAGCTTCCTCTGTTTTTGAAATTCTATGCCATATTTTTGTTTTATTGTTATGTTATATATTTTGTTAATTTTATTAATGATCTCATGTTAGATTTATGTATAATATTATTGAAATTAAAAATTATGTGTTATATATTGAATTTATACATGACATTATAAAAGGATAGTTTGTTAGTCATCAAAGTACCAAACTAAATAAGTGAATTTTTTCATGTATAAATAGTCATTTATTCATGAAATATTAATGCATATTATTGAATTAGTCATATGAATAAATGACATTTATTAGTTGATAGAATTTTATAATTTATTTAAAGGTAAATTAATACTCTATGTTTAATAAACATAATAAAGGAAAATCAATATTCTCTTTTCAAATATGCTATTTATCCAAAGATATTAATTGTATTTGATGAGTTTGTGTGATCACCTGATAAAGTTTTATGGCATTAAACTTATGACAATATATTGTTGAGTTTGCCAAAAAGAAGCCTACAGTATATTCTAAATGTTTAATTAATTGAATATGATAACTTATTAAGAATTTATGTATTTGCAGCTATTTTTCTTCATTTGCATGCTTTTTCTGTTATTGTGTTTAATGGTTTGAATTTTTTTGATTGGTGCAAACAAATCAATCTTGATTTAGGTATTTTAGCTCTTGAATTAGCACTGTTAAAAGAAAAAAAAAACCTACTATCATACCTATATGAGCAGTGAAGTTAAGAAGATATACTATAAAGTATGGGAAAGATCTAATATATTATGTCTTAATTTCATGCAAATGATTATGGCTAACAACAACAAGACCACTATTCCACAAACTAAAAGTGTAAAGAATATCTTAAACTTGTGTATGAATGTTTCTGTTCTACAGATAAGTCTGTCGTAGACACATTAATGATTGATCTTACGATATAAAGTTTGATAGGTCGCAGAGCTTATAACAACATGTCTTTGAGATGAAAAATATTGTGACAAAATTAGAGACCCTGGGTATGACAATTGATGCTTCCTTTTTAGTACAATTCATTATAAACTTGTTACCTCCTTAGTGTGGACCCTTTCAAATTGACTACAACACTATAAAGGATAAATAAAATGTTAATGAATTGTCTAGTTTGCTCATTTAAGAGGAAACAAGGATAAAAAATTAAAGAGTTAATTAATCTTGTGGGTCAATTAACTAGCAAGATTCACAAGCCAAAGCTCAAGAAGAAGAAAGTGCATGCTAAAGTGACAGTTTGTTACGAATGTTAACAAGATGGAAAAAAAAAGCCAGATAAGTATCATTTCTGTAAGAAAGAAGAACACTATTAGAGTGATTTTCTGAAATATAAGGCTTGGTTTGAAAGAAAAAGTACATCTGACACACTTGCAAGATTATTAATGGAAATCAATAAGTCAGTATAACCGGTTTAAGTCAATTTTATAACCTATTGACATAAGAAAAAAGAAGTTTTTATTACACATATAATCAACACTTTTATACATTGTCTATTCCAAACATTATGTCACAATCTACATAAATATTCTACTAAATTATACAACATATACCATGTCACTTTTTTAAGTCTTTTATCATCAAATCTAATATAAAGATTCTTATCAATCAAAGTAAAGTTCACAACTTATCTTTTAGTTATGATCAATTCATGCATTAATTTGAACATGGGTATAAATATAATGCATTATTTCTGATCAGAAGCATAGCAAGAGAGAACATCTCAAACATGAACTTGTAACAAACAATAGAAACATTGTAAATAAGAAGAAACACTGAGGAAATGACTTTTGGATATCTTTGATAATCATTCACGAATATAAATATACCACTTCCCTATAAATTTGTTCCAACATTCTAGCAATGTTAATTTTATGATCTATTAACTGAGACAACTTGATGAAAACTATATGAATAATAGAAAGAAAACACTAATTAATCTCATACATGATTCCTTTCATTAGCAGCATATCCACATACACTCCAGCGACTTAATCATTGTGACATTTCTTAACAGTGATTATTAAAAAATTTTAAAAAGAAGAAAAATATCGATTTCACTGCTTTTAAATTTGAAAAGAAAAATAAGAAATTTGAAAAAATAGTATACAAACTTTAACTATGGGGTTCTAAAGGGGATGGGTTCCCTTTCATTTCATTGCTTTGAAAAAGTAATGAAAATCTCCCCCATAAGTAGAGACTAGCAAGGTTTACACTCACCTCGATGAAGTCCAACACACTATATATAGGTATTATGGAAATGAATTACCTGAAAAACGAAAGCTCTTGTGTGGAGACGAAGTGTAACGCCCCAAATTAGGGGTTAGAATAGTAAAGGAAGTTAGTACGAATTACGTTTGTTATTGCTGATTGATTAT
>JANIHZ010000001.1:6870275-6887538 GCA_027478365.1 Erythroxylum rufum
TTGAATAATAATAAATACAAATTATATAATAATAATAATAATAATTAGACATAATGATAATAATAATACAAACTATTGAATTACAAACCATTCATAATAAAAATACCATTAAATTACATCTTCCTAATCATATTAAAGATTAGGGACATATTCGTCATTTGCACTATTTTCTGTCTCTGTCTCCTACAACCAAACACATCTGTCCTGGAGACGGAGACAAGATTCTCTGTTCTGTCCATCATAAACCAAACAGCTCACTGTCCCCAATTTCTGTTCCGTTCCGTCTCCACATTTCTGTTCCGTTCCGTCTCCAGCTACCAGAAACGCTAACCAAACGCAGCGATAAAGAACCGGGGTTTCTGTTGTCTGAGACTAAATCACATCACATCTTGGATAGGGACTCACATCCTCAAGCTTAGATAAAAGTTTAACCAGCAGTGGTTAAATCTCTACGGCCTACTCAACCCCTTGATTAGCCTTGAGAACTAATGGAAATCAATAGTTTCTAAATAAGAACATAGTTTTTATATTTACAATTAAAGAATTGGAAACCCATGTTAGTAAAAAGTTGCATGCACAATATCATTCATTGCGAATCCAACTTCACAACCACAAGATTCACATTACCTAAAATGCTTTTCTCTGTTTTGTTTTGTAAACCAAAACAATCAGAGTCTCCAAGACCACTCCCCTTCCCACTCCCACTCCACTCCATTTCTAGAAAATCCTACGCAACTCTCTGTTTGCTTACTTAAGACCACTACCTTCATAATCGCACCAATCGTTTGATTGATTGTGTTAAGAGAAGTGGCAATTTATGGATGGGCTATTTGGCCTACAATCGTCACCGGCGGAGTTCTCCGACAAGCCCTTGATGTCGCCGCTTCAGAGCATGTTTCTTCCTCCGGACTACCGTAGCTTCCTCGATCATCGGATTCCAAGTTTCGGATCCGACGAGTTGATTTCCTCCGAGGAAGCTTCTGATATCACGCCGGAAAACTCGTCCTCGTTGATCAAGGCCAAAATCGCTTCTCATCCTTGTTATCCTCGTTTGCTTGATGCGTATATCGATTGCCAAAAGGTGAAAACCGTTTAATCAAGATAGCTATTACGCCCAAAACAATGAAACATATTGAAAAACCGAAACTTGGGTAATTTTTAGTTCTCATAGGTTTGATTTGACCCTTAAATCAAAATTATAATTACTTCGTTACGACTACTAAAACACCTGTTTGGCAAGCAAGTACTCGGCAGTTTCAACTACCCGCTACTTATTTGCCACTGATCATCATTTATTCGATAATTAGCTAAACATACAAAGAAACTTCATAAAGTGTTTGTTCTGTGTACATTTTTTCCATTTCGTTTTTGGGCTTCTGACTTGTTACCTCTTCGTCTTCAGCATCCAAAGACCTTTTGTGGAAGATAAAATAGTTTTCCTAACAAACTGCGTTTTGGCTTTTGACTACTGCGAGAGAAGTCTAGAAACTTTAGATTGATTGTCTATACTTGTTTGTTGCAAGAGTCAACATTTCGGGAGGACTAGTGTTGAATTATTTTCTTACATGAACAAGTCAATGTTGGCTTCTTGTTGCTCGAGTAAAATCCTAGCTGTTGTTGATTTTCTTTTTTTTGTCTTCAGCTTTTCAGTTTATATTTAGCGACTTAACGAGATTTCCCTTTTTGGTTGTCTTGATTCTCTTGAAGGTGGGAGCGCCACCGGCGATAGCGTGTTTGTTAGATGAAATCCGGCTACGAAATGACCCGTGCAAACCAGAAGATGTATCTGCATGCTTGGGAGCTGATCCAGAGCTCGACGAGTTCATGGTTTTCTTTCTCTCTCTAAACGAACTTGTGCTTGGATTTTGAATTCTTCTTTAATTTGTGAATTTTCTTATCCAAAGCATGCGTTTCGCCTTTTCTGTAGAAAACTTACTGTGATGTGTTGGTCAAGTACAAGTCTGATCTCGAGAGGCCTTTCACCGAAGCCACCACCTTCTTGAACGAGATCGAAATGCAGTTGCGGAGTCTCTGCACGGGTGTCTCTATCGGAACCCTCTCTGGTCAGTCTCTTTCTCTTCAGCCTGAATAATAATATATTTTAATGCCTTCTTTTTCTTTTGACGTTTACTGATTTCTGTGCCTATACATATGTTTCTCTCCTCTATGTATGTGCCTTAGAGGTGTTGCTTGCTTTAACAGAACCCTATAACACTTCCATTTATCATCTCTAAGACCGCAGACAATTTCTTCCATTTTCGTCCACGCCTGCTACTTATGCTTTTGATTTTCTTTTTTCTTCTTACAGGAGATTACTTATAAATGATGACATTTAAGAATAAAATAATATAGATTTGACATAGTTCAAGAAACTGACTACAAAAACCCTAGACATTGGAAGGGATTCTTGTCTTATGACCAGTAGTTCAGCTACCACCATAGATTTCACTGGAACACGATTTGAGAACTGCTTTAGCTCTTATATGTTTGGTTCTGCACATCTCTTCACGATTACATGAAAAAGAATGGTAATCTCAAAAGGTCATGGGTTCTGCTATGGTGGACTTCGTAACAGTTTTGGACCTTTTCCTCTCCTGTTTGATCAAAGATGGTGAGATTCAATTTACTTGTAATTTACCCTCTAATTTTTCTTTGATGCTATTCTTTCTTTTGAATCATTTCTTTCGTTTTCTTTTGTACGTGTCAGATGGTCGTGAGGCGTGAAAGTCCAAACTTTTGTGTTTAAAAGATTCTGAATTTGACGTTTCAGTAGTTAAGTGATGTAATAGACTAATAATTCGATTTTTAATAGGCTGCACAAGTTTAGTAGACTTTTCAAAAGATCAACTTGTTAGGGTAAATTACATTTTTGCTCTTTTACTGGTAATGTTGATCTTTTTCCTAGTCTCAAATATCTTTTCTCCTATTAATTCAATTTTCATGTGTAACTGAAAGATAATTATTGGGAAATCAAGTGGATCCATTCTTTCCCTTCACATAACCAGTTAATGCCATCCCTTTGCCTTGTTTCAGAATCACTGGTTAGATAAATAATGCTATAGCTAATTTATACACATGCATTTGCGTCTGCAAAAGCTGATTATTGCTAAAGTTTCAAAGCTGTATACTACTGATAAATCTCAATCATCTTATTTTCCTACTTGAATGCAAACATTTGGAAATTAGAGAGCTATATTGTGTTATACCATAGAGTTACTAATTAAAGCTTAATTTTATTAAGGCATATATTTTGTGTAATTATTCTGAAGAAATAACCACTCGACATTAGGAAGATTTAAGCCCTTTCCATATAGGTAATCGACTAACATAACATTGGGGTCACCTAAGGATGAAAGACCATGAATAAATATAGAATATGCATTAATAAATATTGATGGTTTACCAAAAGATATATTAATAAATAGGATTATTAATGAACTCAGTTGTTTATTTTCTTCACGAGTAGGCTTGTTTTTTTTCCTTTTTTTTGGGTCAAACTTTTTAGTTTAGTCTAGATTTAACGGTTTGATTTATTTTTTAAAAATATTTTCGAGCTTAAATCGAGTTGGGGCCCTTAAATAGCTTAAATTTTTTTACTAAAATTTAATTGAAGATAAAATTATAAGGTCACAATAGATTACAACTTTGTACACTCTCTCTTCATATACATAAATTCTGATTGTTCCCCTTGGTTTTGCCGCAGATTTAGCCTCAGATTTAAATCTCCTTCCTGAAATGAAATTGTTAGAACAGTTTAATTCTTTACAATTCCTTTTTCTTGATAGCAGAAAAGAGAAAACTATTTATGTTTTTTTTTCAAATTTATCAGTTAATGACATTTGTTGGTTATCAATATCTTCTGGAATTAGTGTTTTAAGTTCTGCCTCCAACTATTTCTCTAATTCGTGTAAAATAAACCAGCTTGCCTACTTGTAACTGCTTATTAATGACCGGTAATGATGCTGATTCATTCTTGTAAGAATTGCAAGTTCCGATAGCATAGGCCAGATCTGTGTATGATGGGATGTAAAAAGTGAACTTTCGGAATTGTCTTAGGGCTGACTGTTTTCTGTCTCTGAAGTGATACTGCTCGTAAATTGTAATGGCTTTATCTTGTTGGAAGTTTCAGAATAGAAAAGACCACTAGGATCCAGCATATATTCATAAATATATATAATGATAAACTCACATGCATATGTTGAGGGGAAGAGGTATTCTTTTATATGAATGAGCCTTCTATTTGTATAATATTAGAAATGGTGGATTGTAGGCCTGTTGATGATGTACCACTGCTGTCTTGTTCCTTGAAGTCCGTTTCTTTAGTCTATTGAATTTGAGCATCGATCGATGGCTTTAAAGGTTGTATAACCAAGTTGTCATTTCTGAGGTGGCAAGAGAGTAGTATAACAAATTGCTTTAATTATTGACATATTGATCTATTTTAATAGCTTTAAATTAAAGCGCTGCAGATTTTTCCCTTTCACTAGCATCGTAGAGCATCCTTTTCCGTTTACATATCTGAATCAATTGTCGTTACATCTTCTTAAACAATTATGGGTAGTAAAGTTAGTCTTGATCACGCTTATCTAGTTAAGTCGCTGGCAACTATTATTGTCTTTTTTTGGAAGTACAAACCACCTTTTAAGCGATGTTCTCGTCTTTTTAATTCAGCCTCGTGTTTCTTTGTGAACTCTTCTGCTTTGGAGGATTCTTCCTAATCTTCTTTTGTACAGCTAAGTTCTTAATAACATTCCGAAAAAGAAAAGGCAAGATTCCTGGACATGCCAACATGGTAATGCACCAGCTGACTAGCAAATATTCACATGCTCTTATTTGCATTTTCTTGTTTGCTATTTTTGGAATGCTTTTCTTTCGTGTGTTTATGTGGTTTATGTGGTCAGGAATTCTTATCCATTTTCCGGTTGAGCATATACATGCATATGTGCAGCATATTTTGACCAAGCTGCAGTCTGATGTCTGATAATGCATGCTTTCCTGCCTAATGTAATTAAAACGAAGAAGCTAGTTCGACAATAGGAAAGTCTGACGAAGAAACCTATTTACAAGGAAGTAGTAGCTCTTTGTTTTGAACTATCTGTACTGTTTGACTATATAATGATATGGGGTTTTGCCTTAGCCCATTTTCACATGCCTTGTATAGTTAGCAGGTAATGCCTGAGTTCGTTGTTTTTATTTTTTTTTTCTGTGTTTGTAAAGGTTATTAGTGAGTATTACTAAATAAAAAACTTTATTTCATTAAAATAATATTTTTATAATAAAAGACGTCCAGGCACCAAAGATTAAATCTTTAGACTTGACCCCAGAGTGTTTAATAGTAAACACATCTCTCGACGTGCTATCGTACTTTGACTAGTCCACAAGGTGTTGCAATATGATATCTAGCGATGTAAGCGATTTGGATGGGGCGGTGAAATTTACTAAGAAGATATAAGGGCTCCACGATCTTTATTTTGTGTTTGACAAGGTAATAGAGATTTGCATGCTTGTAATCGTTTCACGTGAATATTACCAGCTTTGGGCGGAGACAGCGAGAGTTGGGACTTGGGGGTTTAGCTTATTTATGAAAGAGAGAGAAAGGTATTTATGCGTAATCTGAGAATAGGGTATGGACTATGGATTGTGGGGCTATTGATTATACATGTCGGTGAGGCTCATGGAGGATTTAATGGCGCTTTTTTGCCCGGGTACAGCGGGTGGTCGGACTCCCACATGGGACTCCCGCGGATTTCGTTCTGAATCCACCAGCTTTTCGCTTATAGATAGATAACATTGATGATGTCGATGCTTCAATGCAATCTCTTCCTAGTCTTTCCCAGCTTTTGCTGCCCATTGCTTAGTGGCTATCATGTCCACTGTCATCTGTTTGTTTCTTTCTGGACTCGGGGTGGGTCCTGTCGTACCTTCGTAGATGTCCATCGCACGAGTATGAGTCGAACTTGGAGTTATTGCTGACTTTTTTTTTTCCGTTTTTTGAAAGGCGGAGTTATTGCTTACTTAGTAACAAAGACTTTATGAAGTTAAAATATTTTAAGAATTAAATAATAATTATATATAATTTATCAATTTGCTTATTTATTTAGTCATTATTTTACGATGAAATAATTATTAATTAAAACAAAATTATGTAACACGTAGTAGGGACCTTATTACGTGTCTCGAATCGTTCACGAAAAAGTTGAAAATGAAGGAAATGCAGAATACCTGATTTCGGTTCCATCTCAACTTTCGCAGCAATTTTCATGACTAAAACGAGTTCCAATTTTTTGAGACCTTCATGAAAATTGTTCACTTACACGTAGTTAACGTCTTTCTATAGTTTTCTCAAAACATAAATGCTTTTAACAATTTAGAGAATCCGTATGCTTATGAATGATATGAGCAATTACATGAAACCTTAACCTTTATATATAGTTTCCACATTGTGCTTATTCATCACATACCCGATATAGATCTGGTTCATACTGATTGGGATCTATTTTTCTCCTTAACTTTGACTTATTGATTTAGATCATTTATTCAGTTACTTTATTATCTTTATCTAAATCAAATTACTAAATTTAACCGATAAGTTATTAAAAAATCAAAAAATATAATTAATGGTTGTCCAACTTTATAGGAAATAACTAAATTATTCAACATTTTTTCCTTAGATAATCATTAATTGCAGTTTTGACTCGAGTTTAAAATTTTTTTGAAAACTCGGTTAAGTCACATTATTATATTGGTACCAAATTTAAAAATTAACAAATATTTGGTCTAAAGATAATGAAAATCCAACATCTCATCCTGTAAGACTTTCGATACCGAAAAATATCAGACATATGTGTCATGTGTGATACAGGTCTAATATAATCATCTATCTAATGTCTTACTAACATGAATGGAAAAATGGAGTGTAGCAAACTAGGATGATATATGTATGATCTAATATGTATCATCTTCATTTGTAGGTGTCGATTTCTTTAACTTTATGCTAAATTGTAGCAGAGAAATATATTTCTGTTACTAAATGCTAAACAACATTAGAGAAAATTTATTTTCTCTCATCAAATGTTAAACAGTATTAGAGAAAATCTTTATGTTCTCTAATTAAATGCTAAGCTGTAATAGAGAACATTTACAAGATTAAACCTTATATCTTCCTATATTATGTCAAATTTATGAATATCTATACTAAATTGTATGTGTCTAAATGACATAGGCTCAAAGTCAATCTTTATATATGCCTAACGACCTTTAAAAAGCTTAAGATCAACACAAATTTTAAGACTCTTGTATGTATTATGACGGTACACAAGAACAATTATTATTGAGGATAAAAAAAGATGATCATCTATATTAATAAATAATCATAACGTCATAATACATCAAAATGTACAAACATTTAAGTAGCAAATACAATGATCCCTAACTACTACTGTCTGATGACCTTAACAAGCTCATACTGAATGCATGGTTAGCAAGCACTAGTAGGCGAAGTCCTTTAGTCAATGGACCGACTAACATTTCCTCAATCCTGATATGCTCTACTTCGACGCTACCTTTCTGAATCAACTCCTTTATGGTCAAGTATTTGACCTATAAATGCTTAGACCTTGTGTTATTCTTATTGTTACTGAACAATACTGCAGCAAGATTATCATAGTACAACCGAATAGGTCTAGCTATTGAATTTACCACAGACAACTAAAAAATCAAGTTTCTAAGATAAATCGCTTGTGTAGCAGCTTCATAACATGCAACAAATTCTGCTTGCATGGTCGAGGAAGTTACCAGTATTTGCTTGACACTCTTCCATGATACTGCACCATCTGCCAACATAAAAATGTACCCTGAAGTGGATTTGCGATCATCTGGATACATAGCAAAATCGGAGTTTGTATACCTTATGAGGTTTAAATTGTTGACTTTTTTGTATGTCAAAGTATAATCCTTGATACTTTTTAGGTATCTCAACATTTGCTTAACTGCATTCCAATAGTTTACACCTAAGTTAGTCAGATATCGACCCAACAATCCAACAACAAATGCAATGTTCAGTTTAGTGCACAATTGAGCATACGTCAGGCTACCAATCACATTAGAATACGAACATTCCCCATAGCTTTTCTCTCAACTTCATTCTTTGGACACTATGCCAAAGATAATCTCTCATAAAGAGAGATAGGTGCTATAATAGGTCTACTGTCAGCCATATTAAATCTTTGTAACACTCGCTTAATGCATGCTCTTTGTGAGAGGTTTAATGAGTGTTGAGATTTGTCTCGGTGAATCTATATACCAAGGACAAATGAAGCTTCACCTAAATCTTTCATGTCAAAGTGTTTGGCCAAAAGTTGCTTCATCTTATGCAACATTATCAAATCATTTGACGTGAGCAAGATATCATCCATGTACAGTAATAGGAAGATAACTTTGCTTCCCTGATTTTATAATATAGGCATCTTTTAACTTGGTTTTCTACAAAGCCGAATGAGGTCGAAACCTCATCAAACTTTAGGTACCATTTTCTGGAAACCTATTTTAGACTGTATATTGATTTATTCAACTTACAAACCTTGTCACCTTAATCCTGAAATCTTTCAGGTTGCTTTATATAGATCTCCTCATAAAGGTTACCATTCAAGAAAGTAGTTTTAACGTTCATCTGATGTAGATCCATATCATAATGAACTACTATTGTCATAATCACTCTAAACGCATCCTTTGAGGATATAGAAGAAAAGGTAACATTGAAGTCATCTTTTTCTCTCTAAATGGATCTCCTAACAACTAATCTCGTCTTAAACTGCTCAACTTGACCCTGTGTACCCTTCTTGGTCTTAAATAGCCATTTGCAATTGACATGCTTGCAATATTGAGGCAAATCAACTAGCTCTCATACCTTATTATGCCTCATAGATTGCATCTTATCCTTCATCACTTCCTACAAGTTTGTAGGGGTCCAGAAATGACTTATGTAAAAGTCACTGAATTTACAACATATCCTATATTATAGTCTTGTTCATCTAAATCGACTATGCAATTTGATGAGATCACAGGCTACCTTTTTCTGGTGGATTTGCGTAACTGTATAGGTTCTTGTACCCCAGCAACCTCTACCTGAATAGGTATAGGTTCTTGTTCCTGCACATGCATGGTACTCAGACCTTCATCCACTAGACCTGACTGTATGAGGGTTGAATATGAAATAATTGTAGTATTCGTACTGTTATCTCTTGGAGTGTAAGGATTCACCCTCATTATGAACATCATATTTCAGAAAATTAACCATTTGTGATTCCGCTATTCTAGCCCCTCCTTTACAGTAAAATACAGTAAAATCGGGATATCCTACTAGATAGTAAGAAGTGGAACGTGATTGCAATTTACTCTCATAAGGATTATATAATCATACCTCAGCAGGGCAGCTCCACACACAAATGTATGCAAGGCTTGGTTTCCTACCAACCCAGAGTTCAAAAGGCGTCTTAGGTATTGACTTACTTGGGATTCTATTCAAGATATACAATTCCATCTTAATGGCTTCTCCCCAAAGATATTCGAGTAGGTTAATCTTGTTCTGCATTAACCTCATGATGTCCTTTAGGATTGCGATTGTGCCTTTCGGCCACACCATTTTGCTTAGGATTACCCGACATAATGCACTGACTCACTATTCCAATTGATTCTAAATACCTGACAAATGGACCATTTTCTTGTCCTGCAACCCCGTGTTTGCCATATTATTCTCCTCCCCTGTCAAATTTTGGAAGAAGGATGTTGAATTTGCCCTAAAGATGATTGATACCAACATGACGATGTATATAGAGAGACCTTCTCCACTTACTGATATCAGCTCAAAAACTATAAATCAACTATGACAATCTGGGGACGGTCAAATATGATGTGTTATTTGACATTAAGAGGTCGATCCAGATCATCTGCTTAATGGATTGTTGGACACTGTCATAGCAAAGGAGTTTATAGACAATATTCCCAGAGGTACAAGGCGTCTTTCCATGCGGAGCAGAACACCTTGATTAAAAAGTTATTCTCCATGAGGTGCATAACAGAAGGAGGCGTCAGAAAGTACATTATTAGGATAGTTTACCTTCAAAGTAAACTGAAGGCTCATTCCTGACACACTAATAGTGCATCAAGCACTTAATACTCGCCCACGAGAGTTTGAGATGATGGCGATGTTATGCATCTCTTATGATGAGGTCTGGGACATCAGTGCTATGATTTTTCGGTGTGTTGCAGTTGAAGAAAAGCGTAAGAGTTCTCCTCATACAGCCCTGTATGCAGTCGTCAAAGGCTAGGGGAAGACGAAGCCCCAATAGTCTAAGGGTAAGGGTAAAAAACTCAAACCTTCTTCACAGATTCAGACTGGACAATCTAGCATTGCCAAGGGCCTACATGACATGAAGAGTATGAGGTGCTTCTTCTGTAAGAAAAAGGAGCATAGGAAAGCTGATCGCCCGAAGTACAAACTTTGGAAGGTTAAACAGGAACTATTAGGTAACTCCTCGGCCTATATGATTTATGAATCCAACTTAGCTATAGCCACATCAAGTATGTGTCTTCTTATATTGCTGAACCTATTACTCGAATGAGAGCCTTCATAAAGGAAACATCATACATGTTGTAGCATAAACGCCTTGGCTACATTTCCAAAGAGAGGGTTGAGAGATTGATAAAGGATAACATTCTCCTAATTATAAATTTCAATGATCTGGAAACATGTATTGATTGTTGTAGGGGCAAATTAACCAAGATAAAGAAACATGGGTCAACTCGTGCTTCTGGTTTATTGGACTTCATACATACAAACGTTAGTAGTCCTTATACAGTTACATTATGCAATGCTAGATATTTTCTGATGTTTATAGACAATTGTCTTTATTAATTTTTCCAATTGGCTCTCAACCTCAATCTTAAAGATCTTGAACTTATCAAGAACTTTAGATTTTTCCTTAAGTAAGAATACATAACCATAGCAGGAATAATCGCCTTAATCTAAAACTGATACAGAGATCAGATATATAAAAAGTATCTCGTAAAACCAGTACAAACTCCATATCGAGATTCAAACCTATATCTCCTACATACAAAATGTCCACCTCTTCATTGTTGCCTACCATCATCTTCTCTCCTTTTGTCAACCTTCTCATGGATTTAAATCCCTGCATTATAGAAACAACATGATTAGAAGCTCCATTATCTAGCTACCAAGAACTTGATGTGGCTATAGCTAAGTTGGATTTATAAATCATGTAGGTCGAGGAGTTACCTGATATTTCCTGTCTAACTTTCCAAAATTTGTACTTCGAACAAATAGCTCCTTTTTTATAGAAGAAGCACCTTATACTCTTCATGTCATGTGGGCCCTTGGCAATGCTAAATTGTCTAGTTTGAATATGTGTAGAGGGTTTGGGTTCACCCTCAAATTGTTTGGGCTTTGCCTTCTCCTTGCCTTTGACAGTTGTATACAGGGTTATATGAGGAGAACTCTTAAGCTTTTCTTCAACTACAACACATCAGGAAATCAAGGCATTAATGTCCCAGGCCTCATCATGATAGATGTATGATGTCGCTAACATCTCAAACTCTCGTGGGAGAGTTTTAAGTGCCTGATACACTATAAGTGTGTCAGGAATGAGTATATCAAATACCTTCAATTTACTTTGAAGGTAAACCATCCTGATGATGTAATCTTTGATGCCTCCTTCTCCTTTGAACTTCGTGAAGAATAACTCTTTAATCAAGGTTTTCTTCTTCGGATGGAAAGACACTTTGTACCTCTAGAAAATACTGTCCATAAACTCCTTTGCTATGATAGTGTCCGGTAATCCACGAAGCAGATGATTCGAGGTCGATCTCTTGATGGTCAAATAACACATCATATTTGACTATTCCTAGATTGCCATAGTCGCCTTATTAACTTCTGAGCTAATATTAGGGAGTGGAGAAGGTCTCTCTATATGCATCGCCATGTTGATGTCGGCCATCTCTAGGGCAAACTCAACATCCTTCTTCCACTTCTTGAAATTAAAACCAGTTAAGGTCTCACTCGTGACAATGTTGTTGTTTACAGAAAAGGTGATAGTAAAATAGAAAAAAAAAACAATGTAAGGATCATCATAAATGTAGGATAACATCGATACTTAAAGCATTAAAGTAGTATCTATACCGAGAATCCGATTACACATATTATGAAATACTTTTGGGCTAAATGCATAATATATGTAAGTAGACCTCCACATAGTGATCAAAATACAAACCATCAACTCTCATAACACTACCACCTTTGGGTGAATAGATCATTTAAGCAACGACTTTCTTCCATCTAATGCCTTTATGTACATCTCAAAACCTTATGTAAGGCTAATACATTTGGGCAGAATAATCGAACATAAGACTAGAGATATCACCAGACATGTGAGCAGAACAATTCAAAATACTGACTTGAAAGGTCATTTTGGTAACTACATCCTCATCAACATCCTAGAAGGTTCACAAACAAAGAGGTACATTTTTATGTTATCATCGCATTCTATATGAGCATACTGTATGTAAAAATTAGCAATAAATGCAAAAAATCAAATACACAATCAAATAATCACATACTAGTACTAAAAACATTGTCTTTAAATTTTATTTGAAACTTTTATTTTAAAAATTCTCAATAAGAGTGACTATCATGCTTTTCCAAATACCGAACCTACCATATGAGACACGAAACCTTAAGTACCTCCCTTATGTGTAGTTCAGAGCACGAAAATTTGTTTAAAATTAGCTTTAAAAAAATTTAAAACTTTTTCCGAAATCCAATAACCAATATAATAAATCCCAAAAAAACAAAAAATTACTTCAAAAATTTCTCCCACTCGAAAACTGACCTAAAAGGACTCAGGATAATCATATAGAAATTCTGAAAATTTTCTTTTTTTTCCCGATGATGTCAACAGTATTGTAGCATTGACGTCAGCACAATACCGTGTGCTGACGTCAACTCGATGTCAGACCCAGGCGTGGCAAGGGACGCACATGCGGTACACTTGCGCATGCCGATGCGCCTCAGACACATTTGTTTCGTGTAGCACACGCACTTCCACATGTGCAGCGTGCCACCATGCACAGACGCTCTTGTACTATATGGCGCATGCATGCCCCATCCTCGTTGTCCACGTGTCGAGGCAGATGGTAGGCTCATGAAACACACGTGCTAGCCCGGTCCTCACCCGTGGGAGAATGGGTTGCGTGTTGGCATGCAACTGTCACCCAGTGGAGCCATATGGGAGGACGTGGTTGACGCGTGCAACACACCCTCCAACTAAACCACCCTCGGGCAGTTACTGTAGTACTGTCGGGCGCATGTGGTGCATGCATTTGATGATACAATCGCCCCTACAAGGAGGGGGATTTTCAACGATCCCGGAGCCCAATTTTGCACTTTCTAGCCCGTTTTCGACTTGTTTTTCATTGCTAACCTCACGTATACCACTTTTACGTAATCATATACATAAAAAAAAATTGAAAAACGAATAAAAAACTAATGAAAATCAAAATAGATGAAAACAAAAAAAACCTTCAGTTTCGACAACCTAATCACATAATCGCTATGATACCACGTGTAACATATAATATAAACCTTATTACGTGTCTCGAATCGTTTATGAAAGGGTTAAAAATGAAGGATATGCAAAATACCTGATTTTGGTTTCATCTCGACTTCCAAAGCAATTTCTGTGGCTAAAATGAGCACCAATCTTTCGGGACCTTCACGAGAATTGTTCACCGATATGTGGTTAATTTCTTTCTACAGTTTTCTCAAAATGTAAACACTCTTAAGGGGTTAGAGAATCTATATGCTTACGAATGATATGAGCAACTGCAAGAGACCTTAACCTTTATATATAACTTTCATATCGGGTTTTCCCATCATAGGCCCGATATGGATCCGGTCTATATTGATCGGGATCTATTTTTCTCTTGGACTTTGACCCATTAATTTAGATCATTTATTGCGTCACTTTATCAAATTAAGTAACTTAACTGATAAGTTATTGAAAAACTGAAAAATACAATTAATAGTTGTTTAACTTTATAAAAAATGACTAAATTGTCCAATAAATTAAGTACTTAATATGTTTTATTATAATAGTTATTTCGTATGTATTATTAATAAAAAGTGAATCTATTAATCAAGCAAGTTTTTCTAAATAAAAACCAAAATTAGGATAAAATTAGAAATAAAAACAAATAGCTTATTAAGGACATGTTCAAAACATATGTGTGAGCTATGCATCACTTTTCTTCCTAGGTCAGGCCTCTCTCTCGTTGCCAGTTAAGATTTCTCTGGGTCCGCTCAGGTCACCAGTTACAGATTTTGATGGTATTTTGTTTTTTAAGAAGACTAATTATTATGAACATTATTTGGTGTTATTTAGTGATTATTATTATTAAATAATTTGTATTTTATAAAAATAATATTAATAATTATCAATATTTATCAATGATCGATATCACGAAAATCCTTTTTCTTTTCTAATTACTGAGGAGCCCAAGTTCTCTTGGCGGATCGAAGACAGCTAAAAGCAAATGTTTACAAATTGAGCTCAGTCACACGTCATTCCAACGGCGTTCTTGTTCCGCTGTTAGAATTTGGTTCCTTTTTTGATACTATATCTAGTATTTGGCGGTGAAGTCTATCAACCATATTCATTGTGGCATGATGGTTTAATATACTGTGCTTCAAATGGCATGCTGTATAATCTTGAGACAACCCGTTAAAATGGATGCGATAGTGTGTTAATTTCCAGAATAACATTCATATTTAGTGTCCATTCTGACTGACTTTGATTTGAGAATTAAGTGGTTAACTGGTGGCATTGACACATAGCTTTATTTGGCTGCGTTATAATTATCTGCGTGGTGTTTGAAGTTTTATTTTTTCTGCCGTGATGTTGTAAGGATGTGAATTGAAACCTAAACCACGCTTCTGAGGATCCTAACTTGGTCAATATCTTCAGGAACTAATCAAATAGCACGGATTCACCAAAACTGCTATAAGTATGTACTTTTATAGCTACCATATTTCCTTTTGTTATATGGTTACAGAGGAATACTCTTTTTTCTTATCTTTTTCACTGTAAATGCTTATTGAACTTTTTCATTAACAAATACTCTAGGTTTGCGTCTGTGCGGATTTATGTGTATGAGTTTAAAAAGGCTAACGTTGATTATATGTTTACCAGATGAGGGTGCCATATCATCGGACGAGGAATTAAGTGTTGGTGAAGTTGAGGTACATGAAGGTCAATCAAATGGAGAAGACCAAGATCTCAAAGACAAGCTTTTGCGTAAGTTTGGAAGTCACATTAGTTCCCTGAAGTTGGAATTCTCAAAGAAGAAAAAGAAGGGAAAGCTACCTAAGGAAGCTAGGCAAACCCTATTTGAATGGTGGAATATCCACTATAAATGGCCTTACCCAACTGTAAGTATCTCCTTTGGAAAGTTCAGGAACACACTTAATCAAGCTTCGCCACTAGTCTTGAATTGTTAGGAGATTTCTGTTGCTATGTTAGTTTCTCATAAATAAAGATGGTATATTAGATGAAACGTTAGAAGTTGAGGCCAAGGATTGAGGATTGGCTGAGACTAAACTTGTTTCCTGGTAAAAGATTATGTTATAAAATCTGTACCATTGCTTCTGTAGACTAAGTTGATGATATTAACCAGAGCATCTGAATTTATCATAAAGCATTTTCACGACATGGAAGGTAAAGATTTCCTTTTGAAGTACACCTCTTGAAAAGGAACTGATTACTTTTATTACTTCTATTCATCTCAAACTATGATACCCATAAAAGCGTCGGAAGCATTCTGCGTGCCTCTATTTTCATTGACATCCATGTTTATACTGTGGAGGTTGAGATTGCATCAGATATGACACCATACTTGAAAATTTGGAAGATTAAGTTCTTTTCCTTTGTTGTATTCTTAACCATCTAGGAAGCTGATAAAGTAGCATTGGCGGAATCAACGGGGCTTGATCAGAAACAAATTAACAACTGGTTTATAAACCAAAGGAAACGTCACTGGAAACCCTCGGAGAACATGCAATTTGCGGTGACGGGTAACCTATCTGGACAGTTCCTTACAAATGACTGGGAGTATAATGCACATTCTCCAATATAACTCCGTCATATATGCCTTGGAGTTCGTATATTTTCTGGTAGAAACTGTAAAAACATAATATTTATGACATTAAATCAAATTCTACATTCCTAACTTTTGGATCTTGAAAAAATAATTATCATAATTCATTAAAATATAATATTATGTACCAAATGCGAAATATGTGTGTGTCATAAAGAGAGAAAAAAATTTTAGTAGTTAAAATTGATTTCTTTATTAATAGAGAGAAGACCAATTTACGTACCTATAATTTTTAATATAACATGTTTGTTAAGTAATTAAAATAAATGGTTGAAATTTATTTTGTTATTAAACAAGAAATATTAACCATATATGATTTTTTAATTATATCAATAATATTATTAATCGAACTACACTTTAACATTTCACTTAACTTAATATTTTAAACTTTATTGAGCTCAAGAATGTCAAAACGTCATAAAAAACAATTGTCAATATAACCAAGATCTATTCTTTGAATATATTCCTTAAATATCTTTAGCGGTAGACGTTTAGTTAAGGGATTTACAATCATAAGATCCGTCTTAATATGTTCAATAAACACTATTTATTTTTGAACTTCCTCCTTTGCAACAAAATATTTCAACTCCATATATTTAGCACCTCTAATGTACTTGTCATTCTTGGAGAAAAAAAAATGTTGTAGAATTATCACAATAAATTTTCAATAACTTAGTAATGGTGTCATTACCCAAATTCATGAAGTAAAGTTTCGTCTCAGGTGGGTCGGATGATCCTTCGTTCGAAGATTTTGCTGAGCCCATGCTTCCCTTTCAGCTCGGCCTCTCGATCGAGGAGATGAGGGAGATAGCGGAGAAAGAAGAAGAGATTGTTCCGGATAAGCTACTGGACCTTAGTTCAGATGAGGAAGAGGAGCAAGCTCATGGGAATGTCTCTTCGGTTATTCCTTCGGACCCCAACCCTGTCTCCGCTACCTTGCTGACCTCGGAAGCCACTTCTCCTGCCAGTTCAGCTGCTGACGATTGTAATAGATCTCTTTGAGCCCATCTGGTCGGGCTTGTGACCAGAGAATACT
>JANIHZ010000001.1:7095565-7108149 GCA_027478365.1 Erythroxylum rufum
GCTAGAGGATCTGAAGGCTCGCCATCGACATATGTAGAGGTATTTTTTATGGATAATGTAAACACCCTAAATGTCCCTCTTTAGATTAACTTCCACAATGTTCCTTTAGAATATTGGACCACCCAGGGTTAAACTCATTGGCTAGTTATGTTAGAAAACCATTATGTATGGATGAATACACTATTATGAAAAGATAAATCGGTTATACTCGAATTTGTGTAAACATTGAACTTTCTAAGGAGTTACTAAATGAGATTCCTATCATGAGGTTGGGAGAAGACAACAACCTATGGGAGGACACCATTATCATCTCTTATCAATGGAGACCACCTTCCAAATTGTATGGGAAAGTACGGAAATCTATAGGGAAGAAATTCATCACTGGTAGTTATAACTAGCTTATGGGTATTGAGGCACCTGAACAACAGCTGACTATTATTCCCACAACCTCCCCAACAATAGTTGCTCCAATGACGTAGGTAGGCCTTGTTATGATGCAAAATCCCAGGTAGGAGAGTATGGCTCTCTTAACAGCTAGTCAATAAATATCTTCTGATGCTAGAAACCATAACATGATAACATAATGCCCCATTAAATAATTACCAAATAGTTGCGATATCTAGGACTATGACAGCAGGGAAGCACCACAATCTACAAACTATATACCTGATGATGTTTTTGGTACTTTAAATGATCACTCGACATCCCCTAACAAATGTGACTCACCTACGTCCTCTTTTACTGTCAATACTTAAGCAGAGGCTCTTTGCACTAAAGATGCAGAGAATGGATGGACTTTCCAAACTGCCGAGTGAAGAAGATCAAAATGGGGAAAAAGTAAGAGCTTTACAGGTTCCTCCTCTTAATGTCAATCATAACATGGAATGTATGTGGAATAAATAGTCCATCTAAGCTTCTGGCTTTAGGGGACTTTGTTTTTCATGAAAAACGTCTATTAATTTTTCTTATTGAAAGAAAAATAAAATTACAAAACCTATGCAAGCTACAAATCCTTGGTCCCCAATGGAGTCTACTTTCTAATCACCAACATCATTCTTTCGGCAGAATAATCCTTTGTTATAAAAAGGATGAACTCAAGGTAGAATTTTCGGATTCCAAGGAGCAAGTTATGCATCTCCATCTGACATTTTTGCAGGAGAAAGCTGATATAAATATTTCCTTTATCTATACGAGTAACCATTCCTTTCAAATAAGAAGTCTTTGGAGCAATCTCAGAACATTCAACAGTTGTCTTACTAAACCATGGTTGATTTGTGGAGATTTTAATTCCACACTCTTCCCTTAAAAAACTTAAGGTCATTGTAATCTCAAGAACCATTCAAATGAGTTCAAAGCTTGTGCTCAAGACATTGGTGTGACTGATCTAAAATTCATTGAAAATTCCTTGGTCAAACAAACAAACATCATCTTGGAACATAAGGAAAAAGCTCGATCCTGCAATGATGAATGATATTTGGTTAAACGTAATTCCCAGTAGTTTTGCTAACTTCAAAGATTCATTATTTTTTATCATTCTCCCATTATAGTCAATAGTTTGTTTCAACAAACTCTTCCTCATTCTCCCTTCAGATTTAACAATTATCTTGTGCATGATCTTGGCTTTCCCAAGGCATGCAGGACAAGTGCTAACTTTCATTGTGCAGGCACTAAACAATTTTGCTGTGTCTAGAAATTGAAATGTATCAAGCATAAGCTTAAACGTTTGAAGTTTGTACAAGGCTCCACAATATCTACTATCCATTCGAGAAGATTTGATCTAGAAGCTATACAATCGATGCTTGCCTTAAACCTATTGATCAGCACCTCATGGATAAGGAAAAGATCACAATTACCAATTATTTACAAGTTGTGAGCGACCACCATTGTTTTCATCAACAAAAAGTAAAAGTCAACTAGCTTAAAGATGGTGATCAATGTACTAGTTTTTTCTTTAAATCCATCCTATAATCCATTATATCCAATCCACCGCAGGTTCACTCCTCTCTAATTCTCACAACATTCAAGAAGAAACTACTAGCTACTTTACTTCTCTTCATGGATCCCTGAGCCATTCAACAGTCTCCCTCTCTGAACGTCATTCACTCAATTTGACTCAAGTTTCTCCTCTAAATTGGGATCTTCTAATTTAACCTATTGAATACAATGAAATTAACATCGTAGTCTTTGGTATGGATGGCTCAAATGTTAGGAAATTAAACTATTTCTACACTAGTAGAATGCCAATAAAGTAAACACACACAACACAAAATTTGATAACGGAGTTCGGCCAAATTTTGCCTACGTCTCCGGAGCTACTGCACACCCTTTTTATTAGGGAGAAAAACAACACTTACAAGTGTTTACACTCAACACTCAACTCACTAGTGTTTTCACACACTCTCAAATCCTTATCCCAATACACCCAAAAAATTACTCACAAAAATTTACTACTCTTACTAAGAGTAAATATTTTTGTTTTTGACTTTGGATAATTAAATGGAAGGGGGAGGGGTTTATTTATACATGTTAAGCCTCCCCCTCCCTTACTCACTTTCAATATGGGAAAAAAGTCTAACAGAATAGCCTATCGGTCACCGATCAAACCCATGGATCCGATTAATCTGATCCAAGTTTCAAAAATCATGTCTACATTTGTGCGCCTGTATCTCACCATAGTCACCGTCGCTTGGCCCTCCTACACTCATTTGGCATTTCGAAAAATGGTTCCAATTAGATTCATGGAACTATGATGTTCTGGAAGCTTTGTTAATTTGAGGCTAAGTCTTATTAGTATAAAGATAGTTCAAGCCCTTATTATACAAACGTAAACACATCACATCGATTGCACCGGTAGTTTTTCAACCTCTATGGATGCCACTTATATATTTTTGTGCAAAAATGGAGATGGCAAATTGGACTCAGTACATCATGACAATTGGATTAAGATTGGAATTATGAATGGTGCTCAAAACTTGCATGTAGTACTTGATTAGATTCTAGGAAGTGCAACAGTGTGTTTATAGATATGTGAAAATTAGTGGAGCCACTTCCCACAGGAGCTAGCTTACTTAATCCCTAATTACCCTCCCAATGGCGATTACATTTACATTGACGTGGAATGATCCCAATTTATACTTAATAGTGAATTATATTTATAATAAATCAAAATATGGTACATTTAACTAATTTTTTCATTTATAACAAATATTACAAAATTATATATATTTTCATATTTTAAAGTATAAATTACACTTCTAAATCTGCCCCTGCATAAATACATTTAGAATCCTTTGAATGTACCATTAAAGATGCACTGCAACATGTCCAATATGAAAAGGTGTTTAAAATCCTACTTTAATAGGAATGGCTAATTTGGGAGCTTTATGCAGTATATTACATACAAATAAGAAAAAAAGTCACAAATATTCTTCATATGGACAAATCTATATGCCACTAGGCGGGCCTTTCCAATGGTAATGGGAGACACTAGCTTTAATGGTCACTTAATAAGGAGATCTGCTCATCAAAAAGATGTTTATTTTGTGATTATAATTAAAATTTGTTGTTATTTCGAGTCTTTTAATGGCGAAATATTGTAAGAAAGAAAAGTTGAACATGTAAATTGCCGAAACATATTTTTTCTCTCTTAAAGAAGGAAAGGACATAGTATTAAAAATGAGAAATAATACCGTAACTTCTACTTTTGCAATCTTTTACTCAATTCAACTTCATCAACAAATTAATTTTACTAGAGTCATTGAACTTTGTTTTATACATATAGAAAAACCTTAGTGTTTAATGAATGCTGTTTGCCAAGGATTGAAATGAAAGTCCTTACCAGCTCATATGTACTTAAGGCATTGAAGAGAGACAATTAAAAGTTTTTCTAGTAATCAAACTTTATTTTTGTGTGGTATTATTATTGCTAAATAATATTAATTAGTGATATAAAATACTCTTTCACATAAACGGAGAGATGAATTGATATCTTTTTTTATTGGATTATTATATTTGGATTCATCAGAACTGACGGGGCTCGAACCCGTAGTTTCCGCTTTGACAGGGCGGTGCTCTGACTAATTGAACTACAATCTCAGGGAAATGAAATAGAGTATACAGCATATCTTAATTTATATAAGTTAATAACTTGAATTTTTGATAATTTGTTAAAAACGTATACTTGTGACAAGGAGGATACGTCACAGAAAATCTCTAAATTTTTATTATTAGAAAGATAACAAATATAAATTAATTTCCATTTTTAGAGTGAACAATTTAAACAGAGAATCCAAGCCAAAATCCTATAACAAACCGTAAAATAAAAAGTATTCTTTATTTGGAAATATAAGCAAAGGAGAATTAAATTACTCAAGATATACTACGAGTCACACAAACATCAGCCTGTACTCCCTGTTCTACTGTTCTATATATACATCTTGGGGTAGCCACAACCGTATCATTTCATGAGACAACCATCACACAACTAGAAAGCAGGAAGAAGAACACCACCAACCAAGGACATCCCACCGTCATCGGAGTTAAAGAAATGGTAGGTTTTGGGAAGTCGGACGTCGGTGTCAAAGACCAGTCCACCGCCACTAAAAATACCCTCTCGCCGGATTATCTCATCAATCTCGACCAGTAAGTTCCTCTTCTTTACGTTCTGATAAACATCCCATTGTAAGTTAACTCCTCATACCTTGCTCATCATAGTGTCTTCTAGGGTCTAACATATTCGGTGACTACTCATCACTGTTAACTTAGGAGAAAGCGTCCTTCATGATACGTTGGGTTTATCTTATGTCGTTTTCTGTTAATATCCTTACCGTTTATATAGGAGTTTCGGTTTTACTGGATAATAACGCATTTTAACATCTCATTTTATTAAACAGTGGCGATCCTACGCTGTTCGAGCCATACTGGAGGAAGCTAGGGGACAAGTGTACGGTGATGATAACGGGGAACGAATCAATGAGCTACTTCGCGGACCCGTCGAGCTTTTGCTGGTTCTTGGAACCGAGACTGTCCGATGCGATCAAAAGCTTGCATCGCGTGGTTGGGAACGCAGCTGTGGAAGATCGTTATATAGTGGTGGGCACAGGATCGTCTCAGCTCTATCAAGCGGCTCTCTACGCCCTAACTTCACCCGGTGGGCCGGAGCCAGTCAATGTTGTTTGTGCTGCACCTTACTACTCTGTGAGACACTAACCCTCGCTCTATTTTTTTTTTGGTGAAGAGGAAATACACAACAAGTATTTAAGTTCACCCAATTATATATGCGTACACATTGCAAAATGTACGTGAGAGATGCTAAGCTTAAGCTATCTTCTTGATGAATCATGCATGAAAATTTCTTTTGGTTCATGGAATTAAGAATAATTAAGACTTATTTACTTTATCTATTATAAAATTTGAAAAAAAACAATGAACCTTTTAGAAATAAATGGAAAAGGTCTTAGGGTATCTTAGGTTTGACTTAGCTGTGGACTCGATGGATAAAGAACTCAAGTCGGTGCCTGAGAATAATGGATTACACAGCCATACTTGATAGATCAGTTTTTGCAAACTAATAAAACAGCGTGTTTCTTGGGTGTGGTGTAGCTGTAGAAATTCATGTGAATAGCATTATAAGGCATGTACTAATCAAGAAATTAATTGCTCCATTTGATTGGTCCTTTTCTCTTCTTCTGATCTTGTGGTTAGTCATACGATGCGTAAACTTGTTGGAAATTAATTAGAGGGACAAAGAGACAAACATGTTTCTTAACAACATACAGAAACATTTAGGACAAAAATAATGTGGAAACGCGGTGTGGATCCTACTCAAACATGGCAACGTGACCATGTCTAAATCCATGTTTAGACATGGATTTAGACATGGCTGATGAGGAAACCATGAAACTTGCCACATGGATTTAGACATGGCTGATGAGGAAACCATGAAACTTGCACACCTCGTGTTTGATGCACTCGAATCCCGCATTGATCGGCGGGTTAGAGGAACTAAGATGATTGATATAATTAAGAGCAGACAGTCAAAATGCCCTCTTTCTGTTTGCATATATGAGGTTTTATAATATTTATTAAGAAAGGTCGCTTTTCTCATAGCAAGCAGACATCTTGCATGTTACCCACATTTTTTCTGTAGAAATTTGAGTTGATATTATTTTTTTAAATTTGAATTGTATTATGTTTATGTTGGTTGCTTTGCTTGCAGACTTACAAAGAGGCAACGGAGTACTTGTCTTCAGGACTGTACAAATGGGAGGGGGATGCATACACCTTTGACAAGGAAGGAGCTTACATTGAGCTTATAACCTCACCGAATAATCCTGACGGTACTATCAGAGAAGCAGTGGTGAACCGAGGTGATGGTAAACTTATCCATGACCTCGCCTACTATTGGCCTCAATACACGCCCATCACTTGTCAAACCGACTACGATATCACGCTGTTTACCTTTTCCAAATGCACCGGCCATGCCGGTTCAAGGATAGGGTGAGATGGACTCTCTCTTTTAAGTCAACTATTTCTTAGTAATTAAATTATAACATCTCCTTGAATACATACGTACATGCATGCTTCTTATGTTACAGCTGGGCACTTGTCAAGGATAAAGAGGTGGCCCAGAAAATGATCAAATTCATGGAGATCAATTCAATTGGTGTATCAAAAGAATCCCAGCTTCGAGCTGCAAAGATTCTAGGAGTCATAAGCGAGGACTGCCAAAACTTCAGGGCTGTTGGTTCAGAGAACTTCTTCGAATATGCTCAAAGGCTAATGTCTGAGAGATGGGAAAAGTTGCGAGATGTTGTGAAGAATAATCCAAGTTTGAGCCTCCCCAAGTATCCTCAGGAGTTTTGCAATTTCACTGGGCAGTACACAGAACCACATCCTGGTAATGCACTCTCACAGTATACGACTTTTCACTTGATCTTAGACAGAAGGCAGGGTGTGCCCTAGTTTCACCAAAAAGGAGTTGGCTAATTGATGTTTTTTTCCCCCTTTTTTGACCAATCTCAGGCTTTGCATGGTTAAAGGACAAGGAGGGTGTAGACTTACAGGATCTATTAAGATCGCAAAAGATAATAACTAGAGGAGGAGAGCGCTTTGGAGTTGATGCAAACCACGTCAGGATTAGCATGCTTAGTCCAGAAGACGTTTTCAACCTTTTCTTGGCAAGACTATCTTCTCTGGAATAAATCACTGGTACTAAGAAACAATCAATAATTATAGGAATGGTAGGGACTACTGCACAGCCTTAAAAGGAAAATGTGGTTATGTTACTAGTAATTAAGAGGACTGGAAATGAAACCCGATGATGATTAGTCGTATACATCCGTCCATCCACTTCCATCTGATGCTCGATTAATGCCTTATAAGTGACTACAAAATTCTTTGTAAACCACAGGGAAGTAAATGTTCAATTTATAATCACATATCTTTGTTGAAGTTGTAGCTGCGACAAAGCATGTATTACGTAATGTTACGCCGTCTTCTACTCAGAATAATTATAACGGGTTTCCAACTCTGACGGAGTCTGTTGTCCTGTGACACTTCGAGAGTCCAATGTGGAGTGAGAGATACATCTATTCATCAGGAGAAAAAAGTCAGCATCTAATCTATTCTATTCTATTGACAAATAAAAATATAACATTACTGGAAATTCTAAATCGACTATTTGAACTTGTATAAATAACCAACTCCTTAATAGCAGTAATCAAGCTAGCTTTCCCGAGCACGCGTGGATACTCAGTTATTCTCCCCTGGTATTAAAACTTCAATTTATAACAACTCTCAGTTCACAACAAATAGACCACAGAAAATAAAGGATGTATAGTTTCTAGGTTCCATAAATTAGGCTACCATTCTTAATAGTTCAACAACTTGACACTGAAGGGATGTACAAGGGGAGGATGAATCTAAAGATAATTCTCCCTAGAACAATGAACATAATGACAAACCTGTCATTGCTCCTTTGTTCATCGACTTGATTTCCTTGCCCAGAGATTCAATCTGATTACATAAACATGGCAGATTGCCAACCTCTCGGTAAGCATCGCAACCTGCCTTCCTATGGCCAATTAAAGGAGCCGCTTATATGAGCCTTAGTCCATACCCGCCAGCCCTTGTTATGTATCTCACCCATGGAAGACAGTACAACAAAGTTGAATTTTTGCTACGTATTTTTTTGGCGACGATTTCCAAATCATTACTAAAAGTCAGCTTTTGACTACAATTTCTAAAAACATTGCCAAGGCCTTTACCTTTTAGGGCGTTTTTACAAATGCGTAGCTAATTACAAGTCTTTGGCGAAGCTTTTTTGGAATCGTGGCAAAAGGCTCGTCCTTTTGCGATGATTTGTTGTTTTCGTCGCTAAAAGATTATCCTTTAGTGATGACTTTTTAAATCGTTGCGACAAGCAGAACTTTGGTGATGATTTTTTTAAATCGTGGTTAAGAGATTAAATAACAAATAACTCTTTTATTTATAATTATGAATTGATTAACTTTGACTTAATCATTTTGTGACTTAACATCGTATTGAAAAAAAATCAAATTTAATATTATTAATAATGATTGTAAGTGTAAAAATAAATTTAGTTAACAAAAAAGTCAAATCATTTCAATAATGTATAAAATTATAAACTCAAAATTAATTAAAATTATATTGATTTATACTTTTTATTTTTCTCTTTTAAATTACATGATTTGATAATTTTATACAATGTCAAAAAAATTTCAAATAGTTTTATATGAAGTTTGTAATATAATCATATATGATTCTTACAGAAAAAACAATAAATATTGATATATGGTAAGTAATATAATATAATGATATATGGTAAGTGATATAAGATTCTAATTAAAAGTTTAACAATTGCTATAGACAAACAACAATTCATGTCTATTCTTTTGAAAAGAAACAGAAATAAGAATTTTTCTGGATTTCAAGTTACATGAAACTCGGCAGATAAGATAAAGGGGTTTCCTATGTCTAGATTCCCAAGAAGACCCCTGCACGTTTGAAGGTATCAATTGAAACAGTGAAATATCTTTCCTTAAGAGTTAGTTTTATTGACACCCTCTTCCAACAACTTCTTGATTTTAACTAAACTAGTAGAAGATACAGTAATTTTCCATATGTAGTATGGATCACTTAATTAGATAACCCGCACGTACTATGCGTTTCACTTAAGGAACAAATAGTATAGAAATTAAAAAGTTAATTCAAATGGTATAAGGAACCCAAATTTGAACATATGTATACCTAATTAAATGACTTCATCATCGTCACAATGAACAAACATAATTTTTGCAATCGACGACTGTTCCAAATCAACCATTTTTCCTAATCCTATACGGACCCTCGATACATCTCCATCGTCTCCATTTTCATCTATGTTCTCTTTAAGATTCGAGGGAAACTTTACACAATATATAGTATTTACAACCAAATGTTCATCTAATAGCTTCCTAACAAAAAATAAGACACAGATAATAAAGACAGAGATGTAATTCAGATGATACTAAAAAACTTGATGAAGAAGATCGGCCATTAAAGGCAAGCGGTGATTAGACTTTAATGAGGACATTTGTTGTTCATCAATTTACTCTTCATCAAGGTGAATTCTACCATATGCCTTCCATTGGAGCTTACTTCTACCATTGGAAACTAGTCACCATGTCGACATTCTGCGATAAATTTATATTAACAGTTTTATTGTGAAAAGACAATAAAAACAAAAACAAGTAATTTTTTATATTCTATATAGAAGTAGAGTGTACAATTTAATGAGAAAATCATAAATTATATGAATTTATGAGCAATTAACAAAATATTCACTATAAAAGCAAAGATCATAGGAACTTAATTTTTGAACCATCCAAAAATTCCCTACACAAGCACTTTCTATGTTTGCCACTCATTGTTAATAAGTCAATATAATTAGTTGAAGTTGAGTTTATAACCTATTGAATATCATATTTCTCTAGATTTATGACTATCATATTTTTGAAATTGTTACTAAAAATATTCAAAATTTATTTATCATTTTGTTAGCTCCCCCTACCATACCTTTGTTTCTTTTGAAATTCAAGTTTAAATTAAAGTTAGCTTCTTTAATTGAAATTAATGATGTGTTTACTTCAATAACCTCACCAAAAATATGTAATTTATTACGATTATAGGATAATAGTAATAAATTTAGCTTAAGGTTTTCATTGTAAAAAAATGAATGATGGTGATGATTCATTAATCGAGAAGTTCATATGTAAAGTTCCTTAAGCAAGCTCTCATTGAAGTTATAAAAAATAGTCCTTTAAAAATAAGCTATAATTTTCTCCAATATATAGGCAATCATCAGATCAGATACCAATCCATTTTTAAGGAGACATTAAATCAACATCCTCAAATATTAAGGTGTCTTTCGTGGGATGGAAGACCATTCCAGTAAGTTGATAAAGCTAAGCACTCACAAGAAATCGTCCAACATAATTCTTTAAGTTCCTTATTTATTTGATATTCCTTGAAAAAATAGATGCAGATAGTAGTGGAACATTAATTACATTTTTTATTAATTACTTAAACTTCTCTCTCTCCTTTTTACTTTTTATTTTATCCTTTTGTTAGTTTGATTCAAGTTTCTTAGTTTAAACTTTAAATATAAATGGATATGTTAAGATTGAAAATCATAATTATTTTTTATCAGATATCGGAGAGAAATAAGATATTCATAAATCTGGATTAAGCAACAATACACTGAGTCAATAAAAAAGATTCAAGTAATTTCATACCTGGAGGTTAGCTTTCACCTAGGATGGGAGTGATCTGTGACTCTTCCAAGAGAAAGCTAATGATTACCTATTTCAGAACAATGACTAAAGGTAAAAAGAAGAAGAAAAGGTGAGAAGCAAAATAGAGGAACTCATACCTGGCAAGTTGACTAGCTTGGAGAAGAAGATCGCCTTCAACGGTTCAATCCTAATTTGGATTCTGGAAACTCTTTTAGTAGGGGATTGTTTTGAATTTATGTCCTCTATTAGGGTAATTAGGTTTTGCAATTTCATAAAACTAGGTGATTTCGGCTTCACCTTTGGTGACGAATACAGAAATCGTCGCAAAAATGTGAAGCTTTTGCAATGATTTTTATAACTTGTCATCAAACCCTATTCCTATATACTACACTCCATATATTATAAAAATTATATATAATATATAAATTCTATATAACAATATAGAGTTTATATATAATAAATAGAGAATTAAGATTAAATAGAATAGTACAATAACTAAGATATGAGAAAATTTATCTATTATCTATATATTCATAAATCATTATGCTAATTACAATTAGTATCTATACATTAATGTATCATTATATTAATTACGATAAGTAACTATATTAATTGCAATATACTTAAACATAATTGCAATATAGTAAAAAATAGAAATCAACATTAAATATTAATATCCTATTCTTAAAAATCAATTTAATATTATTAACAATGATTATAAGTCTAAAAATAAATTTACAAAAATTTGTTAAATATATAAAAATATATGATAACATTTGGTTGAATTTGTCGCCAAATGTTGGCCTTTTGGTGACGTTCTATGAATTTATCACCAAATGTTAAGACCATTAGCGAAGTATCTACTAATTCATCACCAAATGTTAAGAACATTTGTGACATTTCTCTTATTTCGTTGCCAAATGTCTTCATTTGGTGACATTTTTTAAAATTGTCACCAAATGTTTGCCATACTCTTTAAATATTAATGAAGACGATGTCTTCTATGTAATAACAAATGACGTCGTTACTGTTATTGAATAGACAATAACAATAACAACAAGATGATAACAAAATCACAACAAGAAAAGGAAATCCCAAGGAAGCGACAATGAGAACAGGGGTCCTCTAGAGACTTGAGAAGGGCTCGCTCAGTACAACCACTAGAGCTACCTCCGATGCTAATTGTCAATGCGGCAATGAATGAAGAGCAGTATTGGTGGCTAAAGGAAAAAACGTTCGTCACAGACTGTAGCATAGATTGGGAGACACTGGAGGGGGGGGGGGTTGGTTTGGTCCAGTAGGTTTGAGACCTGATCAATGTTGGAGTCTGGTCCAAATTCTTTGAGATCATAAAGCCCTCCTACTGGCAGTTTAATATATTAACTACCAAAGTAATAAATGATAAAGCTAATGACCCACGGATGTCCCATGCAAAAATAAGGCTAGGTGTCATTACACCATACCAATATGCATGCAACTAATGAGATTCAGCCACATCACAATGAACCATGCAGCCCCACATTCTAGTATTAAGTTTGATGATTACACAGTACCAAAGGAGCAAAGATACCAAAGGGTCCTTACAAATAGGTTGAAATTAACGAGGTATAGATGTTTATAAACTTGATAATTTAGATTATGATTTGCTTGAGGATAAATAAAATATTAAGTGTGAGGATGTTTGATAGATGTATATTTCACTATAATTATACACTCATATTTAACATGTTTTGCTTCATATTTTATATTTTTGTTGTATATTTAGTACTTAATTCCCTCTAAATTCGT
>JANIHZ010000001.1:7315475-7325603 GCA_027478365.1 Erythroxylum rufum
ATACAAGTGAAATTAAAAGAATAGAATAAATAAAAACTTGGAACTTTATTTAATCGAATATTTAGTCAAATTATATCGACTTCAATTCTCATTTGGTATAAAATTTTTATCATTGAGAAGAGTCTTATCATTACTATCATTCAAATTCATTGTTTCAAATGATATATCAATACTTTATCATCTAAGATTATTTTTCAAATTACTCTCATCTATCAAATTCGGTTTCTTAGAAACTCAATCGGCTAAAATATCAATATGATTAAAGCAAATTAGATCTATAGAACTACTTATTTTATTAAGAGTTCTAGTAAACAAATAAAATTAAATTATTAACAAATTACGCAAAATTATTTCAACTTAATAATGATAATAACATTCCTTTCTCGAAACTTTAAATTGTATCAAACAAAGATCAAAACGTTCAATTTTTTGTGTTCCAATCTATTCCTTTCTCGAAATGGATAAATTCGAATATGTTATAATTCTTTCACACTCTGTTACACTTGCATATTGACTCAAATTTTGACTTGCAAATATTTGCAATTATGGAACATTACTTCCAATTGGTCCCACCAAGCAACTATAAGACAACAAAAGAAACCTTATAAATAAAATAAAGTGATGATTAATTTTCAACAAGTAACAAAAGTGAAAATTATATACTTGAATTAAGTTTGCTTTTTTGACGAATGGTAATAGGCATTCCAAAATCATCATAAGTATCTTTATAAACCTTGATTTGTGAGCTTAAGAGATCTTGGATTATCTTATAGGCAACAATTGTTATAACAATCAATAACATTCCCCTATTAACTTCAACATTCTTTATAAAACATAATCTAAAATAGACACTAGGATTAAAAAATGTCTCAGCTGCAAATAACAAAGAATAAAGTTTTATTTTTCATCTCTCATTTATGACTGCAAGATACGATGTATATAAAGAAAGCCTAATTTTCAAATTGGTCTTAATTGATTCCTTCATTTTCTCCATGATATCATAAAAATAACACATTATTGTCTTCACGTCACTATCAGCCAGACAGAGTAGTCTCACCATGGGCTCACAAGCTTGGATTACAACTTGACATTGAGACTAAAATTCATAATCTTCAAGTATAATTATAGAAACATCCACTTCAGCATTAGACCTGACATATTGAGATGTTACTCACTTATTACTTATAAACATTTATTTCAACTCCATCTTCATTAGAACAAACACTGAAGTGATAAATTAGTCACAAATCTTGTAATAACAAGACGACACAAATTTCTACCATTTGTGAAATCCTTCATCATCAAATTCAGGACCTATGTACAATTATAAATGAACTTAGTCAAACTTAATGTACAATTTCATTAATGATAGAAAAGTATCTAGCATCCTATATATTTTTCAACATCAAGTCAATGTAATGTGCAATAAAGAGAGTCCACCAAAAAATTATACTTGCTTTGCAATCTTTTATCAGTTGTTTTGTAAACGGAATCATAGTCAGTAATGAACTGACTAGTGTTTTCTAGCCTAATAAGGTCAAATACATCAATAAACTTAAAAAAAAATTGTTCTCTTTAACAGAATAAACAAAAAATTAAGAATAGACTTCTTCTTTCTATTTGTCTAACCATCATACATTATTGAACAATTATAAGTTGTTAAGCATTCTTCTTTCATTCAAATAACTATTTGTTTCATAAACAAAGTTGTTCAAAAGTTTACCTCTATAGTTCATCAATTGAAGAAGCTTTATATCTTAGACCGTAAGAGGCAATATCATCCACCATACGCTGGTAACAGTAGGATTGCGCGACATTGAATGATATACCTGAATCATACTACCATCTAGACATTGTCAAGTCCACATTATGAGTCATATCTTTAGATTATAAGAAATTACGAATTGAAGCTTGAGCTTTAGGACTTTTTTGTGGTGCAAAAAAGTTTGACACATGTCTTCTTCTCTTCCTCCCATCAAGTGAAACATTTCCTACTTGTTGGGAAAGAAAACTACCTTCAACATCCCTATTATTATCCTAGCCATCAAAAAAAGTACTTCCACTACCAATTTCATAGTTTACTCTTTATCTTCTATCTTTATTATGATGATACTTTTCAAGCAATGCTTTCATTTGTCATTTAACATCATTGCTTACTTTCTTACAAGGCTTCAAATCATCTTTGATCCTAACCTTAATCTGGTGATTCCCCCACCTTTTACATGTTTATTACAATACAAACAAATGATATGATTCTTTATTCCAAGAACTAATCTAACATGAGCATAAGCTGAATCATCGAATCTTCTTAAACCTGAAGCAAATGAATTATCAAGAGTACTTGAACTTTCCTTCATCAATCTGTAAAAATAAAGAAAAAATATGTCAAAATTAAATCAATAACATCATATTAAATTATTTTTTTGTATGACATCATTAGATAACAAATTTAATATTCTATAACTATATAACATCGTTCCATCTTTTTTTTGGTAATGCACATCAAAAATGACTTTATTGTACAAAACAAAAAGAAAAATTATTACTTAAACATTACATTTGCACATTATATTGGGTAATGAGTATACTCATATAAATCAAGACATATCTTAAAAGTCCTTTTAATATAATCATAAAGAAATCTAATTATCTTAGCTTAACTTAAATATAATCAATTAGAAATTAAATTGCCTAAATTATCTCTTTTCAATTCCCATGAACTATATTCTATTATGTATTTAACAATCTATAAGATAGTATAATGAATGTGCATTTGTAATTTTACTATCATATTAGAAATATTCCTTTCTAAAGTTTAATTTTATGTATTTGTAATGTTATTTCTAATAAAAATAATATAAAAATGCAAACATTAATTTGATAAACTCAAATTTTATCTCATTTTATGATTATTAATTAAAAATAATTTGAAAAATCAAATAAATAAGAGTTCATTAGTTCATGTCTTTATATCTTCATAAAGTGATTCCCATAAATACTCATTAATATTTAATAATACACATAAATTCAACAAATTATGTTTACAAAATCACCTTTATAGTGTGCTTGGTTTACTGGAATAACTTTTCTATTTCTGATCTATTTTTGGTAATATGTTATTTTCTTGTTTAGTTGAAGAAAACATACAAAATATATAATCTAAGGGTTTATTTATTCCTTGAGTTTGAGGAATAAGTAAACCCATCACCCCTCTATTTTTATCTATTTCAAGTATATTCTAAATGGTTAGGAATAAAATTGAGAACAAGTTGGACAAAAATATCCTTGAGGAATCCACAAAATTACTTCGCTATAATAATATAGTTAGTGGAGACAACTTGAATATTTTGGTCTTTTTGTTTGTTGTTCCTTTGTCATTTTAAATTTATGTTTTCAAACCAAACTTTGACATTACATCGTCATTAAAAATTCTTAAGAATAAATTAAACTAAAATATACTCATTCTATTCCATTCCATTCCTCATCTATTCTATTCTTAAAGAATTACTACTCTATTCCTTATATATTCTAGTAAGGTAACCAAACAGCCTGTTACTTTGTAATTTGTAATCGACAGCACACGAAGTTACCAACACGATCTTACAAATTTAGAATTTATCCATCGGAGTTGACCAGCCAAGAATCAACCAACACAAACTCATAATTCCTAAATCAATTAACTAACACATTTCAACAACAAACGAAACCACAACATATATGGGAACCAGCCAATGATGGGAGAAAAGGATGAAGCGGCTTTGTGCGACAGAGGAGGAGCAAGTGAGCAGCCCAAAGGAGCAGATCTGAGATCCAAGACGCGGCATGCACGATGGACAACAATAAAATTGAGAACCAAGAGCCAAAGGAGCTAATCAAGCAGCTTGGACTTGAGCTAATGCAAATTTATAGATTTTTTCATTTAACTACTCAATTTTTAAAATTTTACATTTTAATCCCAATAGTTCACTAGTATATGATCAAAATGACTAATACTGTCTGATACCTTGTTATATCACAGGGACACATGGATGGTTCGAATATTTAGGATCTGAGACATATGGTGAGAAAGACAAGTGTCCTACGCAAGAGTAACCGTATGAGGAAGTTGTCATGGAAGTTACGTACATGAGGATTAATAACAAAGATAGAGTGAGAGAGAGGTGTGGAAAATGTTATGAGTAATCTCTCTGTATTCTCTTACCTCCTGTATTTGTCTTCTTCTTTTTTACTGGGTGATTCTCTTTTTTTTTAAACATGTTTTCCGTTATGTTATATCAGAGACTAACTTTTAATATAATTATATATCAGAATTTCCTCCACTTCTAATCTCTGTATTCTTTTGACAGGTTGAACATTACATATCGGTGCTTTCATTGAGAGATAAGGCATGACAGGTAACACACATCTCAAAGATTTGTTAAATGAGTTAAAACATCTTACTGATATGGTGGACCAATCGAATCATCTTCATACTGGACAAATGGACATATTAGAGAGTTCAATGAGTCGTGTAGATAGATTGGAAGTTTCTCTCGACGCCATCACGCGAGTGATGGATGCTATAATAAATGCAACATTAAACCACATTCAACAACCAAGATCACATTTTATTTAGAGCATAGCAAAGTTATGGAAACATACCTCCAACACTTGGCATTTGGACTTGCACCCTCTCCATGCTTCTCCAAAACCTATCAAAGAGAGAAAAATACAAACCTTGTGCAAGAGAGATTGATGGTAGAAGACCCTTTGTTCTTTCACACCCAATACACACACAATGTATGTCTCTAACTCAACAATCTCACCTTATGTTATATATTATGACATGTTCTACCCTAAGGGGTAGAATGGGCTAATTGTCTCATTATTAATGGATGATATAGACTATAGTTTAATGGGCCAATATATAGTAATTACGGTACTACCATGAGCCTCAAATGTAATTAGCATATTAACCATCCCATTATAATTATTAAATATACATTAGGCAATTAAATCGTAGTTAGGCTGTGTGGAATTAATGTTGTGCTAATATATATTTCTAACAATGGATTCATTGACTCGAAGTGTGGATCGTCTACAACAACCACCTTCCAACACTGATTCCAATATGCTTCGTTTACGCCTCAGTCTTCCCAACCACTTCATATGCGACAAGTGAAGTTGGATTTCCTTAAGTTCGATGGCACCGATCCTCTCAATTAGATTTTCTGTGCGGAATAGTTCTTTTCCTACTACGATACTCCTGATCCTCAACGTTTAGTTGTTGCTAGAATAAATATGGAAGTTTCAGTAGTACCTTGGTTTCAAATGCTGCAGAAGTCGAGGCAATTCTCCACATGGGCTATGTTGACAGGTGCAATTGAACACCAGTTTGGGCCTTCTCAATTCCACTGCCCATAGGTGTTGTTGTTTAAATTGACTCATACTGAGTCGGTTGCTTCTTACTGTCAGAAATTCGTAGTTTTAGCTAATCGAGTTACTGGGTTAACAGAAGATGCTCTTCTAGACTGTTTTGTTAGCAGACTAAAGCCCCATATCCGACAAGATGTTATGGCACAATCTCCATCAACTCTTTTGAAGGTCGTGGATCTGGCTAGATTATTTGATAAGGATAGTATTCCGGCTTACTCGGTGAGACCTAAGACAATGTCTGTGTCCTCAGAAGCAACTAATCCATGTTCTTATACTAGTACCTATTCTACAGTTACTGCAAATCAGAAATCTAAGGTTGCTCATTTACTTCCTACATCGACTACAAAACCACTGCATCCAATTAAGCGTATTTCACCGGCAGGAATGCAGATAAGGTGAGAGAAGGGCTTGTGTTACAACTATGATGTAAAATTTTAGCCATCTTATAGGTGTCAATTTATGCTATTAATCCTCATGCATGTAACTTCCATGACAACTTCCTCATTCGGTTACTCTGCGTAAGACAGCTGTCTTTCTCACCATATGCCTCATATGCTAAATATTAGAACTACCCACGTGTTCTTGTGATATAACATAAGAGTGAGAGAAAGGTGTGAAAAATGTCACGAGTGACCTCTCTATATTTTCTTCCCTCCTGTATTTGCCTTCTTTATTGGGTGATTCTCTTTTTCCTAACGTGTTTTCCCTTATGTTGTATCAAAGACTAACTTTTAATATAAATATATATAAGATTTTCCTCCATTTCTGGTCTCTGTATTCTCTTGGCAGGTTGAACATTACATACCTAAAACTAGTACAATACCACCATTTTTCGGGCGACACAGTAAAAAAAAACTCTAAACACTGATTTAAATTCAACCAAAGCCAAGATTCACAAATTTTAACAAGTTATAATCGCTGCCTCTTCTTGACCTCACAATTTCTCTATTGTATAATCACCTAACGACTATCACAGGACAAAAATGGAAATACCCGTATTGCGAAAAACAAAATCCATACTCATCATAACCAATTACATAAACATTTATTGGATGATGTGTTAGATCTGAAGAGCAGCTGCTATCGAACCGGCCAGACTAAGAACTTCGAATGGTGGTTTATTCAACACCTCCTTCACTGTCAATGGACATGAATCTGTGATCCAGAAGTAGGTCAGCCCAGTTCCCGGATTGCCTGTACCAAATCAGGGGGACATTCTTAAACGCATACAGAGACCAAAACGTCTGAAAAACATCGAATGTTTTTGGAGAGAATTTCATTTTGCAATAACGTAAAAGGATCCATTAAACAAGCTGGAATATCTGCTCTAGAAAAAAGGGATAATTAAGTGAACTACTACCTCCATTATCAAAGTTAAACCGCTGCCATGACCTATTTGGGAATATTCCATGCGTGGCATAAGCGCTCACTCTTGCTGCTCCATGTTTCGCTAATACTTTCTACAAGACAAGAAGGAAAAAAGTTGTTCACATCTCAGGTACACAACGTCTCAAAAGAGAGATTTTGTTCAGACTTCCTTGGAATTGGACAAGTTCGTGCAAATAAACTTCCGCAAATACAAATACATCAACTTCATGTGATTGTTTCTCGCCGAAAACTTTTCATGTTCCAAACTCAATTCCAGCAAAATGTCTGAACTGCAGACACTACCACTCATCTATTGACTATTGTATCTTTACACATAAAACAGTCAACTTTGTGATGCGTGAAGTATAATTATCCAAGCGAGGGCCACAGAAATTACTTATCCACATTACTTAAAGAAAAAACTTTTAAATCCATTATTTCAAACATGAAAAAGCACGCAGTAACCTAGATAGGTATACATAAAGATTGTTCATGAGATTGCAAAGCATGGTGAAATACTTAAACAAATCTACATGTTTTCTAAGAATATACTGTAGTTGATTTAATAAGTTGGAAAATTATACTGCAACAGAAATGCAAAGATATATTTTTTATAATAACAAATCTGTGGAATGAATATAATTGGAGTTGTGTATTAATATAAATTACCTGACACTCGATTAAAGTGCCACCAGACTGAACCAAATCATCTACAATCACAACATGACGCCCTTGAGGGTCTCCTTCTTTGATAAGCACAATTCTTTGGTCACCGTCACGAACTTTAGCACATACAATCTGCACAACAATGCTGTGAACGTTATTTCAGGCAGCTCTATGTACAACAAAACCTGAATATTGAGCTTTTAATTAATGTTAATTATATCTTAATATTTACTTTCTTCATATGAACAAATTTTGGAATGGCAGCCAAAGACTATAAGTGGAGATTATTTATACAAGGCATGTCCTGGAGAAAGTATTAATGTTCTTCCAAAAGATAATTAGCAACACAATAAAGTATATGAGAATCACAAATGTAGAGAAACATGAAATTTTCAAAGCTATAAAATAAACAATGTCCATTCTAAAACCTGTTTTTGTCCAGGTTATGTTGATCACAAACGACTGGTGCAGTATCATATTCATGACAGGAAATACCGTAGGGAAATGCTGCAGCTGCTTATGAAATCTCTTCCATGCACCATCATCGGGAAAAGCTATTGCTATCTGGAAAAGGAAAAGATGAATGTTCTCAGTGTGAGAAACAATTCAGCATTTCCAAGATACAATCTCTAGTTACTAGAAACACAGGTTTGAAATTCAGGTAAACGTGCATATGAAAAGTAATACTCTATAGTATGTGAAGCAGTGAAATCTTTAAATATAGTAAGATACACTTGCAACTCCAGATAACCAGTCGGGGGTTTTCATCATGGAAAAGTAACACGATAGCAGTATTTCGTAAACTATCACCTCAATAATATGGAACTTACATTGTCAGAATCTGGGAGCTGTTGCAAACGATTTTTAAGTAAAGGTATCCCACTTTCAAAGCATGGTAAAATGTTATCACCGAAGTAAAATCTCTCCTGAAGTCAAATGATACAACAAAAGTTACTGAAAACTGTTAGCCAAAGGATTGAAGAGCTGACACCAATAAAATAAAGGGACAAGAAACCTGCAACGCATGGATATCAAAGGTGACCAAGCTAGTAGGCCCTCCTCTTGAAGTAGGTATATTCGACAGGATCCTGGCAAGAGTGAAAGCAGTCGCAACATCCCCCTCATCCTCCATACGCTCAGAGGTACCAGTCGGGAAAAAAGGAAGGACAAGAGTGAAGGAAGAGATGAACAATTTGGGGAGTGCATAGATGACTGAAAGTTGCTCAAATATCACATTCGGAGAACTAAATGAGGCCAGAAAAGCTACACGCTGTCCGCGAATGGCCTGAGCGTTTGGTATGAACAAGTTAGGAAATCCATCATCAAATGTCCTGCATGTGAAACTTATTTAGCAACCACAAGACAGCGAAGTAGCCATATTCAAGCTTCTTAGTCACTACAACTTCAGAACGCATACTTCTCATTAAATGTGTCCATGTAGAATCTTTAAAGGTGAGGTCGAAAGGACCATTGTGAATCACTTTAATCCACCACGTCCAAATACACAATGGCAGTCAGGATTCAATAATCCTTTTCTTACATGGATAAATTATGGATCCTAAACAGAGCAACCATCCAAAGCCAGGTTGGCCCACATGGTCCCACATTCGCCGATTCCACAAGGATGAAATGCGAAGCGCAAAACTGCAGCTGAAATTTATTTGGACACGGGACTAAAACTACCGTCACTCGGAAGCCCTTACTCTCGATTATACGAGTATCCATCAACAACAAAATGAGAATCTATATATAATATAATAATAATAATCTTGATAATATCACCTCCAATTAATGGAACGTAGTTCAATGGCATCGGATTCGGCAGCAACCCGCTCGGCCAACGCCATGGTCTCGCTGGAGTAGAAAAGGCAAACCCTTTTCACACTCTTTCCAGCCGACTCCGAAGCCGAAGCGGCGGCAATAGAAACAGAAGACAAGTTTTGCATCGAGTGAATGTAGTCGGTTTTGGACAAAAACCCTATTCCCAAATTCTGAGAATTGTTCTCGAAATTCTTGATCTCGCACCGAATTCTACCCCCTCTTGCAAAATATAACACCTTGGTCTGCGACGCTTTGAATTTGGGCAAAAGAAATAGTTTGGTGCATTCGTCGGTACTACAAAATGAAGAGTATCTGAGTGAGGAGTTAAGCGGTGACGTGGCCGACATTTGGGGCGACGACTGTGATCGGTTACTCTACTCGCTATAGCTGGTGATTGTAGAGAGAATGGGAAATGGAAAATAAGTGTTGTCTGCTAATTTGCAGATTATGCAGTAATTCAGGCTATTTGATCAGAAGCTAAACATGGAAGGCTTCATTGAACAGAGTGAAGAGTTACGGCTGCGTTTGGTGAACCTTGAATCAGCTATATTTTAGCTGATTCCTGAATTTTATGTTTGGTAAGGACGTTGTGAAAGTAGCTGTCGGAGCTCAAACAGCTGAAATGTGAAAAGCTACACAATAGTAGCGTTTTCACATAACAGCTGAATCAATTAAAATAAAAAGTCAATTATACCCTCCTCAATAAATCAAGCTATATATTAATTAAATTTTCAAGTCAATTTATAACTAATTACAATTAATTAATTACACTTATAATTTTTTTGTAAAATTTAATTTTTGTTCTATTTTTATTACTATCAAAATTTTTGTTTTTATAAAATTAAATATTTAATCATG
>JANIHZ010000001.1:7394191-7407871 GCA_027478365.1 Erythroxylum rufum
TACAATAGATAAATAAAAGTGAAACTAAATGACCCCATAGTTTTTGAGTACCCTTCTTTTTTGCTATTATTTAATACAAGCCTAAGTCACGCAGGGAGAAAATATCAAAAAAAAGAAATATTAGGAAGATCTAAGAATAACCCGTAATCTGATATCTGATAGTTGTGATACCAGTGTGTTTACCTAAACTTGTGTATTAACGACTGTCTTGAACTGAAAACTTAAAAATTGGAATAGATAATAAGAATTTTCGCCAAGAATAAATGGGAATGGAATGGAAAACACAGTTATGTTTATCGTGTTGTATCATGTTCTAGGAGAAAACCTCAACTGAAAATTTTAATTGACAAGTAACTCAACCTCATATGAAGTGCTAAAATTGAAAAAGAATAAATTGCCTGCAATAGCCACATACTAGCATGCACAGGCAAGGCTTGCCATTAGGTTGCTACTAAGAAGGTTATGGAAATAGTTCTTCATCAGCAGAATTCAGGATAGGCTTCCCCCCTGTTCCGCGGAAAATCCTTAATTTGTGGATGGTTTGTTAGCCCCAAGTTAAATGGCTATATCAAAAGCAGGGAAAGAAAAGCAAGAAATAGATGGATTGGCTGGATAGTATGACTTTGGAGGTTGGAAGAATGTTTTATTGTTTTTTAATCTTTTATTTATTGTCAGTATAGTAGGTCAACTTTAGAATGTAGTGATGGGTAAGTGGAGTGAGGTAAGCAAGGACAACAGATTGGTGATTTTTGTTTTGAGGAGTCTTTTGTTTAGGGGAGAACAATAACCACTCAAAAGCTACTATTTTCTTTGCTAACAAAAATGCAGCTCACCTTCTACCCATTTTCTTTTGAATTTCTCTTTATTCCTCACCCTCCCTTCTCTGTTTCCTATCTTATCTACAGTTATCATAAAAGGGTATTATCGTCTTGGTACCAAAGCATCGATCATTCACTCTTCACTTTCAAACTCACCACACATCTCATGCACGTTTGATATGCATATCTATCTTAAAAGAGGAGGAAGAGAAGGTCTTTAAGGGTTAAAGACCTTCTCTTCCTCCTCTCTTAAGATAGATGCAAGCTGTGGCTATTAAAAAATACAGCTTGCATGCAAGTTGTCCACCGTCACAGCTTGCATGAAAGCTGCATGCAAGTTGTTCTCAACAACTTGCATTTTTTTTATAAATAAAATACCTAAATCTAGAATGGCGGTACCATGTATGTTGGTACTGTCTTACAATTCTCCCCCTCCTGATTACATGGTATTTACTATCATTCTTGCAGATGATCAACATAACTCAAACTTTCCCCTAGGTAGAACTTTTGTCATCATATCTAATCCATTCTCATCCGTATGAATCTTCTCAAGCTGTAATAGCTTCTTCTCTAACACCTCTTTGATCTAGTGATATCTCACATCAATATGCTTTGATCTTGAATGGAATGAGGAATTTTTCCCAAGGTGAATAGAACTTTGGCTATCGTAAAGCAATTGATATCTATCCTACTAAAAACCAAGTTCATCTAAAAACTTCTTCATCCATAGGAGCTTCTTGTATGCTTCAATTGCAGCAATAAATTCTGCTTCAGTGATAGATAGAGCAATACATTTTTGCAATTTTGATTGCCATGACACAGCTCCCCCTGCAAAGATAATTAGGTAACTTGAAATAGACTTTTTCGAGTCAACTTCGCTAGCCATGTCTACATTTGTGTAACCAATTAACACAGGCTTGGTAGTTCCAAAACATAAGCATATTTTGGAAGTACCATGTAGATATTTGAGAATCCACTTCACAACATCCCAATATTCCTTACCAAGATTTGAAAGGAACCTACTCACTACTCCAACTACATGTGTAATATCTGGTTGTGTATGTACCATAGCGTACATCAAACTTCCAATTGCAGAAACATAGGGGACTTTCATCATCTCTTCCTTCTCTTCATCTATCGATAGGCATTGCTTAGTACTCAACCTAAAGTGATTAGCAAGAGGACAATTAACCGCTTTAGCTAAATCCATTTTAAACATTTGAAGTACTTTCTCAATACACTCCTCTTGTGATAACCATAATTTCTTGGTGCCATTGTCTCTGATAATTTTCATGCCAAGAATCTATTTTGCTAGCCCCAAGTCTTTCATGGCAAAAGACTTGCTTAACTGCTTCTTCAAACTATTAATCCTGTTGATATTTTGACCAACAATCAACATATCGTCAACATAAAGTAAAAGGATAATGAAATCATCACTAGATAAATTATGTACAAAAGCACAATAATCTGAAGTAGTCTTCTTATACCTTTGCTCCCCAAAACTGTTTCAAACTTCTTATACCACTGTCTCAGTGCCTGATTTAAACCATAAAAGCTTTTCATCAATCTACACACATAATCCTCTTTCCCTTTTTCCTTGAAACCCTCTAGCTGCTTCATATATATCTCTTCTTCTAAATCTCCATGAAAAAAAGTTGTCTTGACATCCAATTGCTCAATTTCTAAGTCTAGACTTGCTATTAAACCGAGCACTGTATGGATGGATGTCATTTTCACAACTGGTGAAAATATTTCGTCAAAATCAATACTTTTGCTTTGGTTTAATCCTTTAACAACCAATCTAGCTTTGAATCTTGGATGAGAATTGTGTTTATCATACTTAATCATGAACACCCACTTATTTTTCAAAGCTTTCGTGCCTTTTGGCAACTTTACTAGCTTAAAAGTTTTATTCTTATGCAAAGACTTCATCTCATCTTGCATGGCTTCAAACCATTTCATCTTATGTTCATCTATCATAGCCTCTTGAAAATTCTTAGGTTCTCCCCCATCAGTAAGTAACACATACTGATCACTGGAGTATCTAGTAGTGTCTTGCCTTACTCGCGTAGATCTCCTTATTGGAACCTGAGCAGTCTCTAGTGCTAGTGGTTGATTCTAGACATCACCTTCATCGAAATCTTCATATGATTGATTTTGAATGGGAGCATTATCATCAGCTATGTTCGGTTGGTGATTTTCAATTTCATCTCCAAATTGTCTTGGCATTGTTTTTGGAGGAATTAACTCTAAGTCCACCTGGTCACCATTATTTGGAACATCCATTTTCACTTTGTCAAGATCTTTAATGGTTTGATCTTCGACAAATATAGCATCACGGCTCTGAATCAACTTTTTCTGGACTGGATCATAAAACCGATAACCGAATTGATCTTCTCTATAACCAATAAATATACTCTGGCGAGTCTTGACATCAAGTTTAGATCTTTCATCTTTAGGGATATAGACATAAGCTTTGCAACCAAATACCTTTAGTTGATAATAGGAAACATCATTTCTTGACCATACTTTCTCTGGAACATTAGACTGTAGAGGGATACATGGTGAACGATTTAATACATGAATTACTGTGAATAGAGCCTCACCCTAAAATGTCTTAGACAACTTCGCATGTGAGAGTAGGCATCTAACTCTCTCCATCAAAGTTATGTTCATCCTCTCAGCTAAACCATTCAACTGTGGTGTCTTAGGAGGAGTAATCTGATGTCGAATATCATGCTATTTGCAATAGACATCAATTGGTCCAGTGTACTCTCCACTATTGTTTGTTTGAATGCATTTCAACTTCTTCCCAATTTGTCTTTCAACTGAGGCTTGAAATTGCTTGAAAACATCTAGCACTTCATCTTTAGTCCTTAAGATGTATACCCACGTCTTCCTAGAATGGTCGTTGATGAAAGTCACAAAGTATTAAGCACCACCTAGTGAATTTGACATTGACCCACATAGATCTGAGTGTACCAAATCCAACATATTCTTCATTCTAAAAGGAGGGGAACTTTTAAAAGCAACTCTATTTTGCTTTCCTACAAAACAATCAGCACACTTCTTTAAATGTACCTGGTCAACTCCAAATAATGCATTATTTTTCATCAACTGAGTCATCCCCTTCTCGCTCATATGACCGAGTCTCCTGTGCCACAATTCAATTGCATCATCTTTCTCCACTGGATTCACAACATCATTGAAGATCTTTGCCTACATCACATATAACTTAGAGCACCTCTTACCTTTGGTGATTACCAAGGAACCTTTAGTAAGTTTCTATTTGCATCTTTGAAAGTGCTACAAAAACCTTCATCATCAAGTATGCCAACTGAGATCAGATTTTGACGAAGATTAGGAACACGTCTGACATCTTTCAGAGGCAGTCTCATGCCATTGTCTGTTTCCAAGTAAATATCACTATTTCCAGTTATTTTGGCTAAATTGCTATTTCCCATTTTAATAACACCAAAATCTCCTTCTGTATATGATGAGAAGAGTTCTTTATATGATGTGGCATGAATAGTGGTACCATTATCACCTATCCAGTTAAATTCACAGGATGCACTATTCACATCATTACTATATAAGACGATGTGAAAGTCATTAATGGTGGTGGTCGTCAATGTGTGTTCATCATTACTACTATCATCTTTCTTGACTTCTTTGTTCTTTTCTTCTTTGAACTTCCGACATAACCTTTTGATATGACCCTTTTTTTTGCAGTGATGAGACTTAACGTTTGCATATTTATTTGATCTTCCTTTACTCTTATATCTGAAATTTAGACCTCTAAATTTGCTTCTCCCCTTAGAACCTGTGACCAGAACTTCTGACTGTGTTAAAGAGGCCGAACTCCATGTTCTTCATCTCATCTCTTCATTTAGAATTTCACTTTTTACAGATTTCATATTAACAACACCGTCAACTGCAGAATTGGTGATTGAAATCTTCAAAGTCTCCTAAGACTCTTGCAAGGAGGTAAGCACGAAAAGGGCAAGCACTTCATCATCGAACTTTATGCCCATTCCTAATAATTGATCTAAAATCTCCTAAAATTCATTCACGTGATCTACCATAAAGGTACCTTCTCGATATTTTATCTGTACTAATTTTGTCAAGTAAAATAATTTATTGTTGCTGGTTTTTGAGGCATACAACTCCTCGAGCTTCTTCCACAACATCCGTGCGTGAGTCTCGTTGCTGATATGATTATACATATTATCTTCAACAAATTGTTGAATAAAACTACATACCTACTTATGCTCAGACGCCCACTCCTCGTCTGATTTATTTTCGGCTTTTGTTGTGGTAAACATCGATAAATGTATTTTTGTGACGAACAAAAGATCATTCATCTTGTTCTTTCATATATGGTAGTTGGAACTATTTAGGCTAATCGTCTTGCTTATTTTTGCCTCCATCTTTGATGAGAAATGCTTTGACACAGAATTGAACCCGCTCTGATACTACTTGTTGAGAAAAATTACGAATTAATCCTACAGGTAAAATAAGCAAAGAAATAACACGTAAAAATTTAGCATGGTTCACCCTCTAATTTGGGTTACGTCTATGGGTCAAACTCTTAACAAAACTTCCACTAATGAAAATAGCAAGTACAGAGAGTGAAAAATGATATAACAAAATAGTAGCACTCACACATGAGATGTTTCTCAAATTTACTATCTCTAGGATAATATTCTTACTATTTTGTCACTCACCTTTTTAGGAAAATGTTTCCTAAAAATACCACAAGAATATCTCTCTCACACAAAATGACTCTCTAAAATTCACTCTCAAACTCACCACACATCTCATACTCATTTGATGTGCATATCTATCTTCAGAGAGGAGGAAGGGAGGGTCTTTTATAGACCCTCCACCGCGTTTGCCACAACTTGCATATTTGCAAGTTGTGGCTGTCCAAAAACACAGCTTGTATGCAAGTTGTCCACCTTCACAGCTTGCATGCAAGTTGCACGAACAACTTGCTTTCTTTATAATAAAATACCTAATTCTAGAATCCTTGTTACTATAATGGAGGCTGAGATGGAACAAATAGAAAAAGAGTTGCGATAGTTATTAGTCATGAAGAAGAAAATGACAGAAACGCAGGTGAAATTTAATAGTTCGATAATTGCTTTGGCCTAAAAAGTGGAGGATTCATTTTGTACGGTTCTTTAAAACCACAATGTGGGAATTAGTGCTCATGCAGAATCTAGTTGCACTCATTTTGAGGTGCAGTCGAAATCGACAATGAAGACAAATGTTAAAATTATGATAGAAAAAATGATAGAGAAAGAGTGATAACTAAGGAAGTTGGATCTCCCAACTTTCGAGAAAGAGATTCGAACTCGTGGATATTCCAAGCTAAGTGTTATTTCTCCGTCAACAAGCTGACAGACACTAAGAAGTTGCGAGACAGTAGGTGTATGTTTTGATGGAGAAACACAAGCATGGGTGTGGTTTAAAGAAAGAGTGAAGCCTTTTTCATCATAGGAGGAACTCAAATGTCTTAGAGATTTTTTGGGCCAGAAGATGGGTCAATCCTGCATAAGTTTTTTGTCATTCGACAAATTGAAATTGTTGCTGAATATTGTACACAATTTGAGATACATAGTAGTTACTGGTAAAATCAACCCAATAATGACAGTGGTATTTGTGAATGGATTGGAGGAGAAGATTAAATTTTAATTGCTTATGCTAAATGCAGTAGGTTTGATGGAAACAATGCAATTGGCGGACAAATTAAAAAGAAAAACCAAATGATATATGCCCATAGAAATGTTCAGAATTTCCTTCAATCTCTTACAAACCAAACCAAAAAACAATCTGTTAGACCCCTTCAAAGATAACCAGCCTAAATAACTCAAGCCCACCCAACCAGAATGCATTAAGCCTTAACAACAAATATAAATCCTATGGAGTTGTAATTGGGAATCATAATCGACCTAAAGGAGAAGGAATTTGCGGAAGAGTAGTATTTAAGTTGGGAGAGCTCACAATTATGGAGGGTTATCTAACTTTCTCAATAGGTAGTACTGACATAGTCTTTGGGCTCAGATGGTTGCGGACTTTAGGGGTGACCGAAGATGATTGGAGGAAACCTACAATGACAATGACAATTAATATGAATGAGAAGAAGATTGCATTCAAAGAAGATCCTAGCTTAAGTAAGGCCTTGGTCTCTTTTAAATCCTTGGTAAGGACCTTCCATCAACAGGATGAGGGATTGTTGTTAGAATTGCATCATTTGGCAATACATGAGTTCAACAGAGTAGAGACGATTGATCAAAGGATTCAAGGAGTATTGTCCGATTTTCAAGATGTGTTCCAGACACCCACTAAATTGCCACCAGAACACAATTATGGTTATATCATCATGTTGAAAGTGGGAACAAAACCTATCAAGATTTGATCTTACCGTTATCCCTCTTCCAAAAAAGTTGAGCCCCAACCCCAAGGGCTCCCAGTCGCAGGCCCGACCACCGCTAGAGGATTAAATCACGGTCTAATCCTGAGCAGCCCCCTAACAGAGCGGTCCATTTCTCCCATTTCTGAGAGTCGAACCTTACCGTTATCCCTAAATATAGAAGAGCGAGATTGAGAAACTAATGTCTAAAAATGTTAACTAAAGAAATCATTAGACTAAGCAACAACCCCTTTTCAAGTCCTGTGTTGATAGTCAAGGACGGAAGTTGACATTTCTACGTGGACTATCAAGCTTTAAATAAAGCCACGACCCTAATCATTCTTCGATATCTGTCGTGAGTTACTTGATGAACTCGATAGAGTAAAGGTAATTTCTAAGTTCGACCTTAATTCGAGCCATCACTAAATTAGAGTTTAACCATAAGACATACACGAGATAGCCTTTTGAACACAAGAAGGGCATTATGAGGTTTTAGTAATGCTGTTCAATCTTACCAATGCCCTCGCAACCTTCCAAACTCTTACGAAATATATTTTCAAAGGTGTCATAAGGAGGTATGTGTTCGTCTTTTTTTGAAGACATTTTGGCATATCTTCACCTTCTACCTATTTTCTTGTCAATTTCTCTTTATTTCTCAACTCTTCTCTGTTTCCCATCTTATTAAAGTTATCATAGTAGGGTCTTATGGTACAAAAGACTTCTTTATTCTAACTCTCTTTCTCATTGAACACCTTGACCATCTATCTTTCAAGGCATAGCAGAACAAACATATTCACCTGACATTTCCTTGTTCTCATTCCAGGAGATATTTACATCTAACGTCTCATCTTGAAAATCAGCATGTCCTTTCGATTTCACTTCTGCCGCATGTTTATGCTTCAGTTTCAGTTTTCTTGCAGTGCTGGATGGAACCATATGATGCTTGTGGTCAGGCAAGAGATTTTCATCTGGCTGTAGAAGGGATTTATCGGGATCCTTGAAAACATCTGGCAGGGCAAGACACATTCCTGTATTTTTTCATCAACTGAGATGCAGGAACATGATATTGATATCTTTATACTCTTCCACTAGCTGAGATGCAGGAACAGGTTATTGACATCTTTCTACTCTTCCACCAGCACGTACTATCCTGACAGAATAGTCCTTTAATGACAGACATAATTCCAGTAACACAGAAATCCTCCTACATCCTTTTCCTTCTCGAGTCCTTCCTACTGACCTGATTTAGGCCTAAAAGCCAAGTGAAGCTCTTCAGCACAACTGGCAACAAAAAGCTTTCAAATCCAAGTTTTCGTCATGATAAATCTGGCAGAAAATGCAAGATGCGTAGTCGTCATGTTACACATTTAATGTTATGATGCTTTGCCAGGGTGGACATGGCCAACAACTTCTAGTTTAGTATTCTGCTGCATTTGTATGAGATGAAACCAAGATCTGGACACAATTGGGGCAATAGAAATGATAGAATGCCCACTTCTATATTCGTAACCCTAAAAACCAAAGTTCCAGGGATGGAATGAAAGCTGATCCAACAATTGTGACAATATGCTAGTTCAGTTGGCACATCCTCTTGCTACTATCATACTCCCATAAACCAGATAATACCTGTCGTTCTAGCTTCTTCATCCGCCCATTGATCCAATTATTGTGAAGAATGAAACACCCCTGCTCCATACAAGCTGCTTTAACATTTTTTTTCAGCCATATGTCCAAGTAAGCACCATTAGGGAAGAGATTTCTGTCCAAGAAGTGGATAGTCAAATTTGTTTCAGGTTCCATGCACCTATCATCACTGATACGATTGACTCCATTTTCTCCACACAATATGTCGTAAAAGCTTGGCTGCTCAGAGAGGCCTGAAGTTGCTGCATGCTTCACCACCTTTTCCAAGGCTGCAATTGTTGATCCATCAGAATGAGCAAAATAAAAGCCAGAGTTCAAGCGCCTTGGTAGGTTTATAGGTCCTGCAGATGGAATGAAGTAAAACTGAATATTTTTCCACCTACAATTTAAAACTGAAATGTCCATGGCAGAATAAAAGAAAATAAGCAACTTGCAACCATGCTCAACCAGATACTTTTATTTAATTAATAGTTCCTCCTGAATCCTCAAATGTATAGGCAGTTCATGGTTCTAAGACATTCGAAGGGAATTAATATCAATGTACAGATCCTTAGATGAATACCTGTAAGATTGTACTCATCAGACTGAGCCACAAGAAATGCAGGACCAAAAGAATAGAGTAAAGGCAACGGATTTCGAAACCAATACACATCCACATCACTCAGAAGTACATTGTACCCCATCTTCAATATCTTTAGGACCATTCTTGATTTTGTTTTCGTCACCCTCTGGAAGCATTTTGTTCCAAAATGGCAGTCGTTATAGCTGATGTTACTAGGAACTGACAGATCATGGAAAACGGATAAGCCCTGGGGAAAAAAGAAAATCAATTCATAAATGCAAGCAAGCATGTCCTGGGAGGCCAATCCGATATCCTAGTTGTCAAGGTATTTCGCCACTAGCATAATAGAACAACATGATAAAATCTAAGGACAAACTTTTGGTTTCCATCGTCTTCTTTTCAACCACAGTAGATTTCAGATTCACTAGATTTCACCCAAAGAGAGACCAATATTTAAGGCCATTACAAAAGTCAAGAACATTTCTTGTCCCTAAAGCATCACGTTAAGTTGTCTGGTTTAGTTACCAAACCTTAAATATACTTGTGATAAGCAAAAACTTTTAGTCCATTTGAACTAATCCAAATAGTTGACAATGAAACAAGAAATGACCCCAATGTTTGATTATCAATGAGCAAAAATGAGGACTTGGAAAATTTACAAAACATAATGAATCAAAAGTACCTGCAATATAGAAAACTGATATGTTTCATGGTCAAGAGCACAAATCAAGAAATTTGTGATCAGGAGACGGCGCAACCTGCAGACCCAATTCATTAACATATCCTTGTAACTGTATCCAGCAACAGCAAGGATAACCGTTTTATTCTTGTCTGCAACCTTAGGTAGAAGTGAGAGCAAGGAAAATGGAAAACTTAGGTGTGGTGAGAAGATCAGCTGATCTTTTAAAGAACAGTTTTCTACTCTGTTTTGTAATTGAATATCAGCAAGACAAGCCATAAATTTGTTCTTTATCCAGGACTGCAAAATTATTCCACTTCGTAATCTTATTCTCTGATATTCAAATGGATCAGCAGCATCTTCCCTTATGCCAAAAAAAACATACCGTCCCTTAAACTTGAAGAGTTTTACAAGGTTAGTATGGTTAACTTCATGGAAAAATAATGATCCATAAAAAGCACCAAGATGGGAATTGCTAACACCCTCCCAACTTCTCTCTATGATCCCCGAAACAGTGGAACCTTTGACTGACCTATTAGACCAATATTCAAGATCGTTTGCTACGAAGCTCGAGATGGCCCAACTGGCGTCAAACACAATCCTCAGTTCAGATGACACAGCCTCATTGATGATCCAACGGTTGTGAATCCCTTTTCCATACAAAAAAGGAGGAAGTACGCCATAATGTAAAGGCACATTTCTGCTATTCCATGCTATAAGCGTTCTGTCCTCACATAGATTCAACGGCCAGTAGCGAATTATTTCCTGCAACTGATGTAATTAAGAATGGTGTTAAATGTGTTGCTCCAAACAAACTGATTAACTTCAGTTTGAAACAGGATTCGAGATACCTCCTGAAGTCTCATCCGTTTACCATCCTCTCTAAACCAATGCTTTCCAGCATCATCCAATTGGAAAGGGAAATATGAAACATTTCTCAAATATGCGATTAGAAGCCAGTCTTCGTCAATATTGTTAGCGTAATTTAATGTGGAAATAAAATCTGCCAAAAGAATAGTTTCAGGGTTGATAAAAACGGTTATATCTGTTGCCAACCCTCGTGATCTCTCCACCATGGAATGAAAGAACGGAGTACCAAGAAACCTAGAGATATCAATGCAGGAGTAAAGAATACGGCTTATATAAAACATCTAGTAAGTGATATCCAAAACCAAGGAAACGGACTCTTACGTGAAATCGATGCTGGAATCAACCAAGACTCGTGAGCCAAAGAGCTTGGCAAATAACGCAACAGAAGGGTCTTGACTAAACAGTACCACTTTAATTTGAGGGGACAAACCGAGCCACGAGCGAATGGCAATACTCTGTCTGAACCCAACCGGACCAGTAAAAGGTTCAGGTGCCGACAATATTGTGATTTCTGGATTGTCTTGCTCTTCGGAAGCTGTCTGACGGAAGATGGGAACTCGGATCTTATTCTCGACAAAGGAAGGTAACATCTGAGTGGCATAAAAGGAAAGACCGATAAGCACAAACCCATATAGCCAAACCGACCACAGTCCCACTTGCATTGCCTGTGATTAAAACCAAAAGCAAAGAGAAAAGGAAGAAAATTGTTCAAGGGAATGAATCAAAAGTAGAAAATTCAAATACTCAAGGATAATGAGCTGAAATAAAATGAAGTGAAAATAGGAGGAACCTTCATTGCTGCGGAGATTCAGATGAAGGGAGTGAAAGGTGATGCTTTTTCATTTCAGGCGTTGGGTTTCAGAGACAGAGGAGGAAATAGAAAAGATGCAACTTTAACTGAAAACAAATCAAAAGAAAGTCGCAAACAACAGTGGCAGTGTAACTAACCCGCAAATACCACGCCAATATTCCCTGCCTCTGGAGTCAGCACCAGCAAGACGGCGAACATCACGAGGCATGTGTTAGGCGTCATAGGCACGTCATCTTCCACTCCGTTTTCCATTTCCTCTGTTTGCAATAAGATAGTTTTCTATTACCTTCCGTAAGTTTCGAAGACTTGTTTCCTCGGGAAAGGACCTCCTCCATGCCCGTCTATGAATTAATTCTTTTGAGAATTCGTTCAACAAAAACCAGTTTGAGTTTACAATTACTCTCCACTGATCATTTCAGATCTTTTGTATGAGTGTATATTTAAAGAGTGATCCAAAGATTTCGATTGGCTGACCTAAAAATTTAACGAATCGTTAGTTATACAAAAGAAGGAAAAGAAAATATTGAAAGAAAATGAGAAAATGGAAGAAAAATATGATTTTTTTATTTGTTTTTTTAATTTATCACAGAAGAAATTGAAGGGAAGAAATTTTTTTAAGACCTTTATGCCCTTAATTATTATTTTGTTAGGAGTTTGTTAAATAAGGATAAAATAGTAATTTACTTATATTAAATTTCCTTTGCCTCTGATTTCCCCTCCTTTTTTACTAATTTGGTGGGAAATATATTTGATCCAAATTTTCTTCCTATTTCTCTCAATTCTTTCACTTTTTCTTTGTTTTTTTTTTTGTCCAAACAATAAAAACCAAGAGAAATACAATTCTCTTCCTTTCTTTTCTCTTGATTTTCTTTAATCCAATCAAAGGCTTAAGATGTTTGTGAACTGCACAGTTAAATACAACAATATTGTCCAATATTTGATCTTGGATACTAAAATCAATTATTTTATAAAAAGAACCTCATTTTCAACTATCATATTCATATCCTTATTATAATGTTTTGGATGAGTACCAGATGCTGTTACACGGCCACATATCCCGTGCACTACACTTTGCATGGTTTAGGTTTTGGGCTATGCACTCAGTTAGGCCTCTCAAGCAAGCTCAGCAGGGGAGGCTTCATCGAGGACCAAGGTTGCTGTGTCTAGTAATGTTGTAGGAGCTTCAAGAGCTTGTGCTATGTGGTGCTCATTTCTGATCACTATTAAGGCGATATAGGTTCTATTTGGCAATCAGCTAATAATTGATAGTTGATAGCTGATTATATCAGTTAATAGCTGATAGTTGATTATATCAGCTGGTTTGACAAGCGGATTGCATTAGCTGTTTATTAAAGATGTTTGGTAAAATTAATTGTTTAATATTAGTGTAAAATGACTTATAAGGATGTGACTTTAAAAAAATATATGAATATAAATATTATATATTTTAGTATTTCAATGAATATTTTTATAAGAATTTATATTCTAAATATTTAATTCTACAAAAATTAGTGTTATCCATTAATAATTGGTAAGCGGAAAGGAAGTAGTTAAACGTTCAAATCCAATATAAACAATAATCTTTGAAATTTGTAGATTAGTCAGTTTTTGTTTCTACAGATCATTCAGAAATCTTCTTATTGTAAAACAATTCTGTGAGTCTTTTAACCTGTAATAATAAGTTTAAATAATAAGTTGAAATGTTTTCGATAATATGAGCATATCATTAAAGCCAAAATATTTGAAAGAGCATGAAAAAATGATTTCTTTTGAATCATTAAACCTAATATTGGATTTAATTAATTTAATTTAATTATGAACTTATTTCTAATGTATTATTAAACTTATGAACTTATTTTAATTAAGATTAAACTCATC
>JANIHZ010000001.1:7452005-7462246 GCA_027478365.1 Erythroxylum rufum
ATATACAAATTGAGTGGGTTTAAATATTCATATATAATACGTATTTTATTAATTATATCATAATGTTATATTAAAAAGATTACTGTAAACAAAATTACTGAATTAGTAAATAATAAATTGTTGTCCAAGTTGATGATTAAAAGAGGTATGAAAAAACAATATTAATCACAAATTTTAATATAAAACAAATTCTATGAAAATCAATATTAATCACAACTTTTAATATAAAACAAATTCTATAAAAACCTAAAAAAGATGAAGTTTAATAGGTTGGATCAATAGTGATCTATCATGTCTTGTCAATAGTGATGGATGATATTCTCCATTGAATGGAAAAAAACAAAACATGCCCTTTAATGCATTCAACCTAATTCTAAATTCTTTAACACCAATATGGAAAACCTAAGTAGAGAAGTTAGAGATGGTACTAGGTTTGGACTCATTTGCCTCAAATTGATTAAATTTTAAGTTCAATTCAAACCAAAGATGTGTAATTGAAAGCATGCAAGTGTACAGGATGTATAGGCATTTTATCAAACACCTTATGTTCATCAATAAATCATCCCATTATACCAACGAAATTCACATTTTTCCCCTTCTATCACATACATATCGCCATATAATGTGGTTATCCATTCACAAAACACCAAAATATAGCAAAAAATCGAAGACAAAAACTCATTAATTCAACAACACCCACGGTCTATAGTGGTACCTCAACAAAAATGAATGTTTGCTTGGAGAAGATGACCGGAAGCAGGATGACATGATCGGAAGTAGTACGAACGGGACAGGACCTCGCGCCAGAGGAGAAAAATCGACGGGGAGTTGGGGAAGAAGAGAAGACAGCCGGGAGAGGAGCGACAGGGAGAAGGGGAAGAAGGAGTCTATTTCGACATTTTAACCTAAACAAAATGATGTCGTTTTGTTTTAAACAAAACGACGTTGTTTTGTTTAAGTGAATTACGAACTGGTTAAAATTTTACCGACGGTAACTTCCGTCCCTAATAACCGTCGGTACAGTTTCGATTCCTGCCTTACTTGCCGACGCCATCCCTTCCGTCGCAACTTTCAAATTTAAATATCAGTGTGCCGACGGACATATGTTTCCGTTGCCAAATATTTCCTTCTCCACAACAATTGTACCGACCGATAACATAATTCCGTAGCAGTATACCAACGATTATTATTACGTCGGTAATATTCTGTCGCTCTATTTTGTCAGGAAATTTTCCCTTCAAATTTGGCAACGGACATTTGGACCGTCGTTATATTATGCCTAATTACCTACAGAATTGAGTTTGTCTTTGCTACGTTCAAACGGAAACAATTTCGTTGGTAATTTTCCGTCGCCACTTAATAGTTTTCTTATAGTGTAAGTCATTTTACATATAAACAGCTAATATTAAATAGTCAATTTTACCAAACATCTTTAAATAAACAATTGATGTTATCCGTTAGTCAAATCAACTATATTAATCCGCTATTAGTTAACCGTTGATAGAATCAGCTAACAACTAATACAATCCACAATTTGTTAATTGCCAAACAGAGCCAAAGTCTTATTCTTTTTCTTTCTTTCTCTTCTATAATCAAAACAATCTAAACACTCGTTCCCTTTCCTAAATTTGAGCTCTAATACACAAATTCAAAAGTTCGAAAAAGTACCCATGTCCCAAATTGTCTAAAAGATGAAGAAAAGAAGACCTTCCATCTGTCTTTCCCTCTTCACCATATTACTCGAATCATTTTCCATTGATAATCCTACCAAATCATTGAGGACTTTAAACGGCAATGTTGGGTTCGATATAGTCTCTGCGATGATGGACTGTATTAATAATAACAACTAGGAATCTAATAAAGTTACAAGCTTAGTAATGTCTTGAAATTCTAACCCCATAAAAATTTATTTCTTTAGCTAAACTCGTTGTTAATATTAAACGGAGAATTAGGTCATTGAATGTACAAAAAGATGACTTTGCTATGGGTGAAAGTGGATGAGAGTTATATTTATGTTATTTCTTACATTGAGAATAATATCGTTAAGAAGTGTGCTTACTTTGGCTTTGAAGATTCGATGAGTGTTCTTGACATAAACCTTAAATTTTTTTATGCTTCTTTATTTCCAACGATGATCACTACAAATGTTGAAGTTGGTGATGAGGTAGGAGAGTTGTAGCATAATGATTTCTTGAGTTTCTATAATTTAGAAAGGAACCTTTTTAGATTGGGGATAAATAAGATTAGTGAATTAGACTTGATTGTATTTAAGATAAATCAAATTGGAAATTTATGGTAATTAGGCTTTTTAGGCTTAGAAGTGTTTAGTTAGAGTAAAATTATATTATTTATGTCAGTGTATGTTTATTAGTTTTAAATAAGATTTAGTAAATACAATTAGAATTAAAAAATGAATTTAAGTTTAATTAAACTTATGTGTCCTGCATTGCACATGATGTACACGTGATATATTAGAATCTGTATGTATAATAAATAATAAATTTATGTCATGCTAACTCAGGCAGAAATTATTTCCGTTTAAATATTTATCCATTTAGAGTTTAATTTGAATAAATTGCAACTATCAAGATTTATTTTGAATGCTATAAAATGTCAAGGTTTAACTTATATTTTATTTAAAATATTAAGGTTAATTTTCACTTTTTCCTTTAAAATAAATTAGGATTTTTTTTAGGTAGCTAGTAAGTGTTAGTTATTACTGGCTATAAGTTTTTCTAATTGATGAAAATTTTTAAAGAATAGTTTGTAATTTGATATTGTAATGAGTAAATGAGTATTTTACCCAACTGTCAAAGAGAATAAAAACAAATACAACTCTGAGATTGCTTATAACTCATTCAGACCACTAAATAGGAAGATAGTAAGTGTAAACTAGTTAGGATATTATGAATTCAGAGTTGTATTGAATCAATAACTTAACAACTCATCCATATATACAAAAAGTGTCTCTCCCCTCTTCCTCTCTCTATGGAGTTTCTATGTTAATATATTTTCTTTCCAACAAATTTGTTAGACATGCATTTAATGGTGTCATGGATCATCAATATGTTAAAATTGATTGAGCAAATAAAGATTGTAGTAGGGGACAAAGATAGGTTAGTTTTTTTTTAATGGTATTAGGTTTATGTTCGTACTGTTTTTCCTAGTTTAATGGAAGTTATTTGCAAATTTCCTTTGTATTCATGGTATTTGTTATGTTAGAGTTTTGATATTTCGTTTAGTGTGGTTGACATTAATTTTTTTATCTCAAAATTCTCAACAGAAAAAAAGCTATTATTAGATCATCATTTCCACCATAAGAAAGAGATATTAATGTCATAAAGGAGACTTGAATTTGTAGTTCTGAGATAACGTTGACATTGGTTGAAATTCAGACCAATTTAAACTAAAATACTAAATTTTGGTTATAAAGTATGAATGTATTTATCTGTTGACTATATTTTATTTATATTGTCATCAAATTCAATATTTTCTGAAAAAGACAAACAAATTGATACAAAGCCTACCTCTTAAGCAACTGTAATGCATCACCACCAAGGGATTTTGTAAACTCAAAAAGAAGGAGAGGTTTAGGGTCAGGCGGGACCTCTACTACTGGTTGTGTCTTTGTTTTCATCCAGTCAAGCTTTCATTGAAAGCTAAGGATGATCAAATTGAGGAGATTTGTGGGATAGTATGGCATGGATCATAAGGTTCTGAGGAGAATGAAATGAGTATGCATAAAAGCCAATGAGGCTAAAGTATTGAGGCTTAAGGAGGAGTGTAAAGTCAAAGATCACCAAATGGTGATTAAGTGCGCAATTAAGAAAGTTAGGTTACGCAAACCCTAAAGATAAAACCTTAAAATCCAACATACTCGATTCATAATAAAGCCTAGTAGAAGCTAAAATTAGATTAAAGATAAAACCTTAACCTAATGATTATATAAAATCATGAACCAAATATATAAAAGAATCTTGAATCATTATAAAGAACTAAAACTAAGATTATAATATGATTTGAACGCTATAAGTAAATAACATGATAAATTTAATTTTTATTTAAATAAACAAAGAAAAAACTCTCACAATTGTATTAATGACCAAAGATGTTTACAACTAAAAAGAAACAACCTTTAAATATTAAAATACAAACTAAGGTTCCAATATTTAAACAAAAATTAAGGTTTTAATTAAACATGGTTTGAACCACGATGATGAAATAGGTTGTGTTGACTATGAACATTTTGACACTATTAGAAATGATCTAGAACACACTCATGTCTGAAATTGTAGATCCTTCTACATCTTTAGCAAGCTAGGCATGGTTTACGATACACTCAGGTTGGAAACTATGGATAGTCTTATGGACTTGTGAATTAAGACACGGTATAGGCTATAATTACGTTTAGAGACCATAAATCTCACTATAATTTTACAAATTAGCACGTAGTATAGGCTATACTTATATTGGTGGTCGTGCCTCAACATTAAGTTGCCCAATAAAGTATATGGACTCATACATAGCTATGTACGATTCCATGTTCACTTCTAAGTCTTCTCTAACATTTTCTTTAATCAAGTTAAGCAATATTCATCCTTCAATTTGGCTTAATTGTACACATGTAACCAGTTCTCTCACTACCCTATTAAGCACATTTTGAAGCCTCTTCTTATTTATTTGCATCATTGTTACAAATGGAAAAAAAAAAGATCAAAGGTAACTTGATTCTTATCATTCTTTCTTTCTTTAAAAATATTTATCCTCAAATCATTGTCTTCACTAAAAGGAATTAAATTAGAAACGTTAAATATAGTGGTTACATTATATTCACCTAGAAAATCTAATTAATAAGCATTATCATTGCTTTATTTAACAAATTGAAATAGACCATCTTCCCTCAATTGCAACATTGATCTTCTTTGATTTATAAACCTCTCATTTCTCATATATACCCACACCTAATTTCCTAGTTCAAGGTAAGTTTCTTTTTTCCTTTGTTAGCCTTGGATGCATATTCTTCATTCTTCCTTTCAATGTGTCACTGAACATTTTCATATAGTTATTCACCATTTTAACTTTCTTTTTATCATCTAAACTACTCCTTTTATGAAGGAACCAAATTAAATGATGTTGGTGGATTGAAGCCATTAATAAACTTAAAAGGTGAATAACTAATAGTACTATGAACAACTTAATCATATACAAATTCAATTAATAATAAATAATCTTCTCAAATTTTCAAATTCTTTTGAATAATAATATACAATAAATTAGTCAAAGTCTTATTTAATACCTCGATTTGTCTAAGGGTGAAAAATGGTTGAGAACAAAAATTTAGTTCTTAACTTATCCTGTAAAACCTTTCAAAAGTAGCTAAGAACCTTAACATCTCTATCTGACACAATACTTTTAGAAACACTATAGAGTCGTAATGTCACCTTAAAAAACATATCAACTATATTGGACATATCATCATTTTTACTTCTTACAATAAAATATTTTATCATAGAAAATATGTTAACAAAAATATAGATGGAGTCTTTAACCCTTTTAGACTTAGGTAAACTCAAAATAAAATCTATAAAAATGTCGCCTAAGGTTCAATAGGGATTGACAAATAAGTATACAACCTATGTGGTGTAACCTTAAACTTATCTTGTCTACATATAATGTAATTATCAAAAATTCTTTTAACATTATAATATATATTAGGCCAAAATAAATGTCCAAGAAAAATATGATCTTTTTAGTGCCAAAATGACCCATTAATCCTTTCCTAGAGGCCTTTGATATGTGCTAGCTGCACTATTTTTTAATGATTTGAAGGATATTTAGCTTGTGTTTTAAGTATTTTTATACGACTTAGTACTTAATTTAGCTTATATTTTTCTTATAGGATTTATTTGAGCTCTCTAGCAAAGAAGGAATGAATTTAGGCAAGTTTGTGTTGAGTTAAAATTTTAGGATGATTTTATAGGAAAGAATTAGAACATGACACAAAAAGGGACACTTGTTACTAACATACGAGAAACATAGCATATTACTGAACATGGAACCTATGTTTAGCATTCAACTTGTGTTCAATAACATAAAACCAACAAAGACTTATGTTTAACTCATGTTATATGTTGTTTCATTTTATTTCTTCTTATTTTTGACCAAAAGTAACATAAGACCAACACAAGACTATGATAGACTAGTGTTGTCAATAATTTTTATACAAAAGAAGCTAAGAGGGCTGTTAAGCAATCTGAGGACCAAAACGATCCTATGTTTGACCCATATTTGACTAAGTTTGTTTCATGATAAAAAGATGAAAAAGAGAAAAGGAAAAGAAGAGAGTTGTTTAAGAGGACCATAAACTAGTCCAAAGGCTAAGGAGACTTAAGAGCATATCAAGGAGAACCAATCGTAGAGAAAAACAAGATTCTATTAAGATCAATAAAGAAGCATTCATATTTAAGAACAATGATCTCATTTTTACTTTTTATTTATTTATATTTATCTCTTAGTTTTCTGTATTTGATTATAAAATAAATTGGGATATAGATTTATATGACATGAACCCTAGAGTTTATGTTTTGAATTGATTTATGTGATTAAATAAAAGATCCTTGTTTTCATTAGAAATGTTCATGTTTATATATTGTATTATTGAAAGAGTGAGAGTTGAATCTTTAATAATTAGATCTGTATTATTAAGATCGAGAGATGATATATATGAATAGATCACAATATGAATAATAAGGGTTTTATAGGTTGCTAGAGATAAAACTACATGATCTTTCTAAGTTAGGGAGAAACCTATCATGGGAATTAATAAAGTGAGTTAATGCATCCCTAGTTTTTCCTAATTAGAAAGAGATTTTGGTCAACCAACTGGAGGATATGGACTTTATTACTTAAGAGAGAATAGAGTTATAACTTCGGAATTATGTTGATCTAAGAAACTAAGATTAATCATTAAATTAGGATAAACTCATAGTAAATTTCTAGGGGATTATACTTTTAAATCTATTATATCTATTGATTTTTATTCTTATCTAATGCCTTAGATTATTAACTTTATTTATTATTTTAGTTTTTATTTTTCATTCTAATCCAATTACTCATTGTGTTAGATTAAATAATAAAAAGATGGTCGGTACTAGTCATTATAGTTCTTTTGAGTTTAGCACTCGACTCACCTAAAATATATGATAAAATGACAGATCCACTTGTTTTAATGATTCTTTAATATTTTTTTGTTCATTTCAATTGCTTCACATTAAATTTTTGGTGTCGTTTCTAAGGTTTGGAATACTAAGAAAGCCTTATTTTAATTAATATATTCATTTTACCTTTTATTTGTGCTTTGTTTTATTTGTACTAACTTGGATTGGTTTTGCTTCTTTTCTTTTCTTATTTTTAGAATTCTCTTTGTTGATCTTGTTTTTGTAACTTATTTCTAGGATTTGGATATTTATTGTTACAATTACTAAAGAAAATGAAAGGATGAAGAGGACAGTGTATTATAAGGGATAATGCTTTGTCATAACTTATGGTGGCATTGGATGTTTAGAATGAGAGGCAAGATAATATGTATTAGTCATATTAACTGATGCCAATGGTGTGCTGAGATATTTGTGGTGTACCTACCTTAATCATGAATTTCAGGTGCTTACAACATATGGCAATAGAGCAAGCAATATTATTTCAAAGGGAACTAGCCTCAAAACATCCCTTATGACGATACTTACAATATGGGATAGAGAGACTTTCTCACCTTTGAATGGAATGATGAAGCCCTACCTACATTTTTATAACAACAGTAGCAAGACAAGGATCAAAGTTTTGAGGAGCTCATTATGAAACCCATTACAACAATTGAGGCTTGGCTCTAAAGAGTTGAAGAGCTTTTTCAAAACTAATAAGCCCTCATCCATAACATAGAAATTTATATTAGACAACTTGTTCTACTTGTCTATAAAGATTAGCGAGGTGCTTTGCCTGGCAACTCTAATCCAAATTCATGAATGCAACAATCTATAAAGGTGATGAGGAGTTGCATGTTGAAGAAAAGGAAGAAAGGCTTTATTTTAAGAAGAAAAAGAAGAGGAGAAAGAAAAAGATAAAGAGTAGAAGCTAAAGAAGAAGGTTGTAAACAACTTTTGACAATCCTCTTAAGAATCGAATATACTACTATATTCAATCGAATATCTAAGGAGTTTTTATTATTCCTTAATATATTGGTAGTTTGTTAATAAAGAGGTTATTAGTGGATCCATTTATTATCGTTAATCTGATTCCAATTGACCTTGTTCTACTGCAATATATGGCATATCTAAAGGCTAATGAGCCTTTTATAAGAAGGTGAGGGAAGCAAACCATTAATTATAGATCCATGTTGAGTGAAGAGCTTGTGGAGGCAATCCAATATTTAGCTATATATTTTTGTTTCAATTTAGTAGCTTATAGGATTATTAAAAGTAGCTTACTTTGATAATTATAAACTCTTGGTTTTAATTTATCTTAATGTTTATTAACTCTTACTTGAGATGAGATTTGATGGAGTTTAATAAGTTATAAAGGCAACATTACCCTAAAGCTATAGAGTAGAGAAGATCTCACAAGCACTGGATATATTTTAATGACATTTGATGAGGCCAAAAATCTTTTATTTCCATTCGAGTACCAATTATCTTTAACTCCTCCTATTGTTTTCTATTATTTTTCTTTGCTTTTGCATGTTTTGTACATTAAGAATAATGCATAACTTAAGTGTAGGAGGATGGACATAACAGTTAGGCTTATTAATTTTTTATATTTAACTTAATAATAAAAATTTTGAGAATTTTTTATTTTTTAAAGGATTGATCATAATGATTCATTATAAATTTGATTATCACTATAAGTTAATTTGTTTAGGTAAATGATTATAAGTTTTGATGAATAAGTATATTTCAATTTGGTTCATTAATTTGAGAATGAGTTTTGATGAATAAGTTGATTTCAATTTGGTTCATTAATTTGAGAATGGGTTCTTATATTGCATCATGATACTTTACATATAATTTGTACATACATTAAGTTAAACATGAACTCTTTCAAAGAAATTTTCATTATCCCTCACATAAGAAAAAAATAAAAAGAAAAAGTGCTGGAATAAGTGAGCATAGAATAAATTCACTCCATTGACTTTAAATCAAGAAAAAAAGGTTGAAGTTAAATAGTGATACTAGTATCCATTTGAAACATTAACTTAATTGAGTAAATGCAAGTATTTATGAAAAGATATCTTGCGTCAAAAGGTTAGGTGAATTTTCGAACAAGATTTAAATGCTCTTTATTATTCAAATTTTAATTTAATTTATTTTATTTAAGGGGAATGAAAATATTTGAATGTTATAGTATTTCTCTTATGCTTATTCATCTTTTGCATTAGGTTGAAGTTTATGGATTGAGTTGAAGTTTAAAGGATTGTAGAGTGAATTGCATTGATCTGTAATTCGATGTAAGTAGCTAAATTCCTATCAATTATATGAAATCTATAATTGAGTGAATGGTGGAGAATCTTGATTGATGTTTTTCTTAAATGCTTCTTTAGAGTTGCTTCCTATTTAAGTTAAAAGAGTAATGGAACTAATTTTCTTGAAGATAAGAGAATGCTAAGTGTAGGAGAATTTTATATGTGTTAATTTTAATATATTTTTAGCATGATGATAAGAACATTTAGCTCGTGTTTTAAGGTTTTTTGTATGACTTTGTACTTACCTTAGTTAAAATTTATTTGTAGGCCTTATTTTATCTCTCCAATGAAGAAGGAATAAATTTGGGCAAGTTTGAGTTGAGTTGGAGTGATTTTAGAATGAATTTAGAAGAAGTAATTAGAGTATGACACCAATTAGAACCCGTGTTGCTAAACATAAGGCAACAAATAACCATGTTGTTGAACATGGAAGCAACAGGGAGCCAAGAGGGATCTATGTTCAATAATAGGAGGCAACATAAGACAATCAAGGACCAGTATTTAACCTATTTTCAGGAACACAAGACTAACATAAACTTATGTTCAACCTATGTTTTATGTTGTTTCATTTTGTCTCTTCCTATTTTTTGCTAAAAGTAACTTATTACTAGCAAAAGACCATGTTAAACCCATATTGGTGATAATTCTCACTAAAAAGAAGTTGAGAGGGTGAAAGTAAGATAAAGATCTATATAGCCCTGCACTTGACCCTTGTATGATTAAAATCTTT
>JANIHZ010000001.1:7534507-7546651 GCA_027478365.1 Erythroxylum rufum
AGACAGTGAGGAAAGAACTTCAACCGGTATTGAACAACAACACTGATACTACCTATTTATCGCATTTATCACTGTGCATCACTATGCATGTTTGAACCTGATTCGTCCACGTCGTAATTCTTACTATTGGATTACTGTGGGATGAACACAGTACTCCAATAGTAATAATATATAAGTGGACGAATTAGGTTAGACGTGTGGGTTGCGATTAATGTGGGACAGATCTACATAAAATTCGGTTCATTGTGGTGTTTTGCTCTCTACCGACAATTTTGATCTACTCTTCTGCTGCAGATCACGAGGTTACTCAAATGCATTTCATACAAGAACTAATGAGAAATTATGTATTTATAAGATTTTATGAACTTTGCTAGACATTGGAGCCAAAATTAGTCATTACAACGACTTGTTACGAAGCACTAGTCAGCCACTGCAGCACATTGATCAACTAGTATGCATTAAATACATAAGTTCACTGATCGTTAAGTTATTAGTCGACCACTAAGGCATGTTGGTTGATTAATGTGACCTTAGAGAGACATTGATTGACCTCATTACCACATTGGTTGACCAATGTATCAAGAAAAAGTCATGTTACAAGTTTAACCTATATTGGTTAATCACCAAGTCATATTGTGTCAATCAATGTGCATTCAATGCATAAAATCTTCTAGTTGTTGTACATTGGTTGACCACTCAACTATATTGGGACATATTGGTCAACTAATATGGCCTTTAGAGGGACATTGATTGACCACATTACCATATTGGTTAGCTGATATGTTAATAAATTCATCTATTACATATTTAACTTACATTGGTTGACTTTTAACTTATATCAATTGGCCAATCTCCCAAAAACTTAATTTAACAACTTCCTCGAATTTGATTTGTTTAATAGAATTATAATTAAATAACATTCAAAATGTCCCTTAAAGAATGTTTAAAAAATTTAGAGGCTTTTTTTGGAGAAAAAAAAGGAGGGGGGAGGCTTTAGTAGCTCTTGATGAATGAAAAGAATAATATAATAAAGTGAGATGAAATGTTTATACATTGTGAGCCTTTAAGATCATCCAAGTGACTAGAAAAGATTACAATTAATATTACAAAATAGCAAAAGACCTTAATATACCTGAATCTTCTTTTGCTTTTAACTTGATCTTCTCTTTAACAGTTGCAAAATTTAACTTTCTTTACCAACTTCAAGAACTATTTTCTTAAGTTTATAGTTACATCTTATTCTCATAGTGCTTCTTATTAAAACAATAAACTCATTAGTAATAAACATATTTTATTATCATCAAAATATTGATTAGAATCTCCCTTGGTTCAACATTTATAAAACTATTTAATGCTACTAATTTGTGAGAAATCAAATAAATGTGACAATATCAAGTATAGTTATAAATAGAAGTGATGAAATATATAGCCCCAAATTATACTTACATTTGTTGGACCATAAATGTTATAATGAATCAATTGGAATGGATAGGAAACTCATGTTCCCTTTCCAAATGGCTTTCTTGCCATTTTACCAACTGAACAATGTTCAAAAATTAGTAATTCTACTTGATATAAATCACCTAAGAGACTTTCTTTAGCTAATCAATTTATTTAATTTTGACCAATATGACATAGTCTAACATGCCATATAATTGCATCCTTATTGGAATTGATAAATAATGTAAAAAAAAGAATAATGTATATTATTGTTTGAATAAACAATATCTAAAACATTAAAACCATCCAACATAAATCCATGATCATAGTAAATGGTTCCAAGATATAAATCTATGCCACCACTATATAAATAAGATCTCATCGAATCTTTGGAGCTAACAACACTTTATATAGGATTAGGGATTGACCATTACACATGTTTAATTTGGATGTTTCAATTCCTTATATAACAACTCTTGAATTATCTCCTATAGAAATCTATCATGTTCTATATGGGATTTTTCATAATTATCCAAAAATATCCCCATCCTTTGTTATATGGTTGAATGTTTATGAGTCTACATTCCACAAATGATGTGATTTAGTTAGAAAAATAGAACAAAATACATTTATAGAACAAATGTCTATATAACAAGATTGTATCTTTTTAGGCTTGCTACAATCATGAGCCAAGTAAACTTCATTGCCACAATTAAATCACTTAAATATTTTTATATTCTACTTTTTGAAAGGATATTTTCGTTTTTCATTTTGGTTCCATTTTGCCTTCTTAGAATCCTGAGTATGATAGATATTTCTTACCCTTTTTTCATTTAGGCCTATTGTAATACTTGCACTTCCTATTTATAGCTTTATACAAGTTAAGACCAACTGCATATACATCAAAGAATATCTTGGAGGCTTCCTTCTTCTATTATAAGATGCCTCGTAGCATCTTTCAACGTCTTGATGCTCTCATTATGAGTTAAATGCATCTTTATATGGTTTGAGGTAGCAAATGAATCACAGCTTCCACTTACTGCTCATATGATAACTCATGACCAATGTCCCGTATCTCACTTATCATGTTTGGTATGTGCCTTAAATGATTTTGCATTGTGTTAGCCAATAAATACTTTAAATATTTGAAACTTGACGATGAATGAGCTTACTTTGGTCATTAAGGAACCTCCAAAATGTACAGTTAAAGTGAACTACATGTCTTTCGTAATTTCATATTTTTCAAACTCGTGAATTATATCATTATCCATGCTTTTCAGTAATGAAATGCAAGCATAATAAGTTTTTCATCCATATTTCATAAGCATTATAGTCCCTTTTATGTTGGGTCATATTGTCTTTATTAAGAACGCCTATGGTTATATTTAATGGTTTTAGAGCCTCCTATCACTCCAATACAATCAGATTTTCATGCTCTTTATTTCATAATTTTCACCATATAATTACTCACCCTTGTTAAATTTAGTAATAACAATACTCTTTGGTGCAGCATCCATAATTAAAACACAAGGTTTTTGCAATAAGAAAGAAATAGTAGACATGGTATGTTAATGTCATATCAAACATACATACATTGTATAATCAGATTTCAATTTCTTATGAAATTGAAAGGTCACGTATGTTCTCAATCATCATCTGTATGACAATTAAATATCAATTTTCATACTCAAATGGAACTGTTATGTAAAAAAATCATGTAGAATAGGTACTGAGAAATTGAAAACATTAAGATTGACATATATAAATGAACACAATATATATAGTTCAGTACATCATACTTGGCTCAATAAAAAAATGATTATTTAACATCAATATTGCCTAAATACAACGAATCTTATATAGAATAGAATCCGCTAGCTCATGTGACAAAGCCTCCAAAGCTCAGTATACAATAGCTCTAATTATTTTGGTTAGGAAGTTGATATGATATGAAGTCCTGATCAATCCTATTCTTCAAATTTCTCTTATGAACATTATGACCAATCAACTATATGTTTTTGAGTAAGGAAAATCTAAATTTCAAAGCCTGCTTAATAGTTTAATTTCTACTTATGGCAATGTTGAGGTGAAGCTGTGCACTTCAATTCAACATCTACGAAAACCGATCAACCTCTAAACTGCAACTCTTATATTATGATTATTGCAGTTTACTCAAAATCTCATTTTAAACTATTATTGAACTAATCAAATTAATATATTCTAGCTATTTCATTGTAATTGGAAACCCATTTCTCATTGAACGAATCAAATTAATGTTTATAATTATTCCATTTTAACTAAAGACTTTACTTTTAATTATTATTGAATTAGTCAAATTAATAATTATAAATTTTGATTCATCTAAACTCATTTTTAATTATTATTAAACATATCATATTAATAATTTTAATTCAATTAGAAACTAATTTCTAATTGTTGTAATTGAACTTAATCAATTTTAATGATAGTAATTTATAGTTCATGTAGTACCCAATCATCCGGCCTGTCCAATGTCTGGTTTTTACGCTTTAACAAATCGTCCATCTTTCTGGATAAATGTCACTAGGACAAGATTAGAGATGAAGATTTGCCTACCTTGTGATGTTAACTTAATCATGCTCTTGGAGCATAATGAAACACTAAAGTCTTCTGCTGTTTCTTCAGTTTTTCAATATTTCAACAGCAATGTCAGCTTAAGTTGGGGAGTTTCTTCTCCCTCTCCTCGATTAAGTTCTTATATATTCAAGTGAACAACTCAAGAGTTATCACCTTTCTTTTTCCTCATTTATGACATTTCGAGAAGAAGCTCTCTAACCCAGAAAGCAGAGATCGTTACATTCACGCTGCCAAGGTGCTTGAGAAGTGGTTAAGGTCGAGACTTTATTAGAAAGCAATTCCTGGGTAACTCTTTGATGCTCGAAACACGAACAGGGTTGGATATTGACTGTATTTCAAATTTTGTCTAGATCAGGTTTTGAGTTTTCAATGGACGGGCTTGTGTTTTACCACAGACAATAAAATAGATAGGGCTTCATACATGAACAAATGGAAGAATGGATTTACAGTTTAAAACAAAAGACAAAATAAATAATACATAATTAATTTAACACAAAGTGCTATAGATAATAAATTCAGTTAAGATGTATACTAAACCTCTTCTCATACAATTGATTAGAAATTTAGATAATAAGACTTATCATATGTATCAATAATCATATTATTTATTAAAAAATATTTGCAAAATATAAACGACGGGTTTGAGCAACAAGAGACTAGAGAGAGAAAGAACAACAATTAGGACAAGATACCTTGAAAGACAACCGGTGGAAGAAGATGAAATGTAGAAACTTGAAGTGTAGATCAAATATCCCTGTACAAGTGATTTGGATAATATACATTTTTTTATGAATTAAAATGTATAGCTTGGAATGTTAATAAAATGATATAAAAAATATCATTAAATTTGATAATGTACAAGATGTTAATTATAATTTCAAAAATACATATATATAAAATAAAAATAAAAATATTAATTACTAAAACTCGTTTTTACATATATGACTTCATATTCACCTTGGACTTGGAGGATCATTTTCATACTTTCAAAAACTTGGTAACTATATGTTCACATATATGACTTCATATTCACCTTAGATTCATATTCACCTTGGACTTGGAGGATCATTTTTATACTTTCAGAAATTTGGTAACCATATGTTCTGCAATTGTCAGGCTTAAAGTCAAACCAGGTGATTCAATCCCAAAAAGGTTGACTTTTTTGTCTGTACGTATATGTAGGTCTTTTGAAATTGTACTCATTGAAGGTGTGAATGGCATATAGTAAGAACATCACGAAATTCTCTCCGCTATTCTATACAGGAAACTTTAAAGAACTGTGCATTTGCTAGCCTTGGAATGCTAAAAACTATCTCACCATTTGTGTTCTCAACCTATCCAATACTCATTCATTTCTTCGTTACCAGCCAAACCACATCACACTCCAGACAATGTTAAGAACAAGATACTTGAATTCTAACGTTAATGAAACCAAAAGAAAATTTTAACTTGTTTTGAACATTATTTACATACCAACTTCTTCTTCTTCTTCTTCTCAATGTAAGCCACGACCTCCTCTTATTTAGAAAGTGACTCCTCTAAAGCATAACAAAGTGCAAATCATAGCTCTAGTTAATAGTATGATTCATTTAGTTCCTTTGCACAGTATTAGAAGCTGTAATATGCACAAATAACAAAAGAAACATGTAGCGAACGGAGTATGGAAATGCGGAACAGATACATTAATACTTGACACAAAATTCCATACCAATGGATATTTTTTTCGATGTGAACTTAGATTGGAATGTTAGAGGGGCCATCCTTATTCTAATTACATTTTCCCTATCTTACATTTGAATAATTTAGCTAAGGATTCCTTTGACTTTATTAACAGAGGCACAAACAAAAAGCAGTTTGTTTATAAATTCATCCCCCGTAAGCTTCTTCCCTTGAGAAAATAAGCATCTATCCATCGTATCCAAGCTTCTTCCCTTGAGAAAATAAGCATCTATCCATCGTATCCATATATAGGATATCTTTTTCTTCTTATTATCTTTACACATTCTTTTGTCAAATAACTCCCAAAGAAGCAAATTACATAGAAAACCCAAACAAAGAAATGAACTAGAACACTCCCTAAGATTCATTTAATATCAATATCTAACAGCACTTTTATCGAACACTTAATAGGCAATACTCAAACAACCTTCAAATTTGATTTTAAGCTTCAAACAACCATTCTAGATGCACTACCCATCTCACCATCTTCATTATTATTATGACAACATACATTCACCATTAAGAAAACCACAACACATAGGATTTAACACAAAATCCAGTAGAAAACAAAACCCAAATACAACAACATCACCATTAAAAGAAAAACTAGAGTGTAAAGGATGGAATACATACCTCAACCAATGATGACGAAGGTGGTAGAAGATGGAAGAAAACGACGACGAGATGGCTGACATAAGTGTAAGATTTGTAAATGTTTTTGTGAATCTGACGTTAAATTTTATTGTCAATGTGTGCAGTGTATGTCAATGGATTTCATCCATTGATCTGAAATTGTTACAATCCAATGGCTAAGATTTATAACTGACTCTAACAAACTAAGATTACAACTGACATTCTTGTTATAAGCATTTATGTGTGTGTTGTGCAGGTGCATGGTGAGGTTGCTAGAATCCTCTAGAAGCAATAGAGCAGACTTAGACTTCTACTTGCTTGGTTTTCGTTTGGGCTAGCTGGTTGTTTTCTTCTTGGGTCAAGTTGTGAACTGACCCATATGTTTTATCTCCATCATTCCCTCTCAAGCGAAAATGGGGATGGACAGAGACATTGAGCTTGGATAGCAACGCCATTGATCGGACCGCCGTGAGAGGCTTGGTAAGTAAATCCGCTACTTGATCTTCTGTGGGTATGTAATGAACTTCCAATTCTTTCTTCTCTATTCTATCTCGTATGAAATGCACATTAACCTCGATATGTTTCGTCCGAGCATGAAACACCAGATTTAGGGCTAAAGACCATGCTCCATTATTATCACTTTAGAGAATCGGTGTGTGTTTGAGAGTGAACCCTAGTTCTTTTAACAGTGAGTGCAACCATAGTACCTCTATAGAGACCTGAGCTAGGGCTTGATATTCGGCTTCAGTGCTAGACCTAGCCACTATAGTTTGTTTCTTGGACATCCAGAACACTAGATTACCCCCTAGGAAGACACAACCTCCAGTTTTTGACTTCCTATCGTCTAGATTCCCATCCTAATATGAGTCACTGTAAGCCTGTAAAGAGAGAGGATTGGACGAGGGCCGAAAGTGAATAGCCTAACTAGTGGTTCCCTTGAGATATCATAAAACCCTCTTGCAAGCAACCCAGTGGGATTCAAAAGGCGTAGAGAGAAATTGACTTAGACGATTCACTGTATAACTAATGTCGAGTCTTGTATGGCATAGGTATTGAAGAGCACCGATAGTGCTGCGGTAAAGAGTGGGATTTGCAAAGGGAGTACCATCAACAACTGAAAGCTTGGTTCTGGTGGCTAGTAGAGTGGAGCAAGGAGTGCAATCTGTTATATTGGCCCTGTCCAGAATATCAAGCGTGTATTGCCTCTGTGAAAGGTATAGGCCCGAGTCATTTCTGTATGCTTTAAATCCAAGAAAATGACTTATACTGCCAAGTGTTTTCAATGCAAATTTTGTGTTTAATTGCATTATTATTGAACTGATTGTTGTAGTAGAATTTTCTATTACTAAGATGTCATCGACATAGATTAGGATCAATAGGATAATGTCATCTGCAGACCTGTAGAATAGAGAAGTGTCTGATAATGATTGTTGAAAGTCCCAGTGGACTTGAGAGTAGTGTACCAAGCTCTTGGAGCTTGCTTAAGGCCATAAAGAGCCTTATCTAACCTACACACATGGTTAGGAAAAGTAGAATCCTCAAAACCCTCTGGTTGTTTAATATAGATCTCCTCAGCCAAAGTCCCATTTAGGAATGCATTATTTACATCAACCTGCTGAATGTCCCAGTTTTGACTTACTGTAAGAGATAGAATGACCCGAATTGTGGATGATTTGACTACTGGGTTATATGTTTCTGTGAAATCAAGCCCTGGTATTTGCTTGAAGCCTTTAGCTACAAATCGTGCTTTGAATTTTGCAATTGCTCCAGTAGAGTCATACTTTATTTGAAACACTCACCTAGTTCCAAGAATCGGTTTAGAAGAGTCATAAGGCACCAAATGCCATTTGTTATTCCTCTACAGAGCCTGAACTTCCTCAAACATTGCTTGCTTCCATTTAGGATCAGATAGAGCAATAGCAGTTGATTTTGGTTCGGAATATTTTTGTGTTGATGGAGAAAGAGATGTATTGTGTGCTTTTGGCTTGAAAATGTCACTCTTAGATCGAGTCTACATAGGGTGTAAATTGGAGACACTAGGAGGAACAAAATGGTTAGGAGAAAAGGATGTGGATTCTGGAATAAGAGTAGAATGAGTTACCTGATTTGATGTCTCTCAGGGATAGGATTGCAGAGAGGTATCAATTGTAGGGGAGTGCATTGGGATGACCTGTAGAGTATCTGTGAGTATGGAAATGGGTAGGCTAAGAGAGGTAGTAGCAGAAGGATTAGGTTTTGAAAATAAGGTAGAATATGGAAATTCGGTTTCATTGAATGTTACATGTCTACAGATGTAAATGTGGCTTGTAGGGTGCAGGCATTTGTAACCTTTGTGAATGGGACTGTATCCCAGAAAAATACATTTGTTGGTTTGGTATCCAAACTTATGCTTATTGTAGAATCGGAGAAAGGGGAAACAAGCACAACCGAAGATTTTGAGATAAGTATATGAGGGCAGTTTGTTGAATAACTTCTGAAATGGTGATTTATAGCTTAACACAGGGGTAGGGAGATGATTGATAAGGTATGTAGCTGTTTGAAAAGCCTCTAACAAAAATTGTACAGGTAAGTTGGCATGAGAGAGTAATGTGAGTCCAGTTTCAGTCACATGCCTATGTTTTCGTTCTGAAATGCCATTTTGCTGATGGGTATAAAGACAGCTGAAGTGTGTTTGGATTCCATATGCAATGGTTTTAAAATTGTAAATTCCCCTCCCATGTCACTATGTAAGGCCTTAATTTTATAATTCAGCTATAGTTCAACAAATGCTTTAAATTGAATGAATGCTGCCATGGTTTCTGATTTTTGTTTTAGGGGATACAACTAAGAAAATCTAGAAAAAGTATCGACAAATATAAGATAGTACCTATGTCCATTTGTAGAAGGAAAAGGACTAGGTCCCCCAAATATCTGTGTAAACTATTTCTAAAGGTTTTGAGGAAGAAATTTCATATGTCTGAAAAGGTAGTTTGTGTTGTTTGCCATATTGACATGAATCACAAAATTGTAAAGAAGAATTAGCAAACTGAAATTTGTAATTCATTGACTGTAAAATGTGTTTTAATACAGTAGCATTTGGATGCCCTAAACAAGCATGCCACTCATTTACACTTGATTCAGCTAATAATGCAGAAAAGAAAGTAGAGAATGAAGGTTGTACTGGCCATCTTTGAGTAGGATCTGGTTTAAGGCTATACAGATTAAGGCTATATAGACCATTCTTGAGCATTCCCTTAAATAGAATCCTCCTTGTAATTTTGTCCTTAAAAACACAAAAAGAAGCGCTAAACTCAACAATAATCTTATTATCTGTTGTCAATTGAGAAATGCTCAATAGATTTTTGGTTATTTTAGGTACATAAAGAATGTTGTTTAACTTGATAGGAGAAACAGATGATGAAGACAGATAGGATGAGCCAACATGTGATATAGGGAGTTTAGAACCATTGCCAACTGCTAGTTGTTCTTTCCCTGTGTAAGCATTCTGAATACTGAGATTGGAAAGATCAGCTGTAACGTGGTTTGTAGCACTACTGTCAACAAACCAATTAGGGTCAGAAGTAGCATCTAATTTGTTGTATGCGGTGAATTGATGAGCAATGTAGGCTTGTTGAGTGGGATGAGTGGACTGCTGAGTAGGGTTGTAAGATCGGTGGCCCTGCCAATTAGTGTCAAATCGTTTATAGCAATTTAGAGCATTATGTCATGGTTTATTGCAAAGTTGACAGGAAATTTTATGAGATATACCCCCTCATCCTCTATTTCCTCTACCACGATAGGGTCCTCGACCACCAATAGGAGCACGATTAGAGTTCTAAAAGTAGGTTGCCATATTGGTAGTGGTGTTCAACAGTGAGAATTGAGAATAAGCATGTTGTTGCTTAAGTCTGGTTTCGTGCATCATGAGAGTATAGAGAACATCCTGAAGAGATGATAGAGCCATAGAGTTTGTTAACATGACCACCACCGAATCATACTCACTGCCTAAACCACTGAGAGCACTTAGGATTAATTCTTGTTCCGAAACAGCGTGCCTTGCCACCATGAGAGACCCAAGAAGAAAGCAGCCAACCAGCCCAAACGAAAACCAAGCAAATAGAAGTCCAAGTCTGCTCTGTTGATTATAGAGGTTTCCAGCAACCTCACCATGCATCTGCACAACACACATGTAAATCCTCATAACAAGAATGTCAGCTGTAATCTTAGTTTTTCAGAGTTAGTTATAAATCTTAGCCATTAGATTGTAACAATTTCAGATCCTCTGTAGAAATACACTGCACACATTGACAATAAAATTTAACGTCAGATTCACAAAAACATTTACAAATCTTACATGGTATTAGAGCCCTTAAAACATTTACAAATCTTACATGGTATCAGAGCCCTCCATTGACTAATCGTCTAATATTGCAATGGCTTCATCTTCAGCAATAAATACCAGCACCGCCATTTCTCCATCCTCTACCTCTCTTGAGTTTTCAGCCCTTGCCAAAACACTTAATTTCAACCTACCATTAAAGCTTGATCAAACCAACTATCTTAACTGGCGTCCTCAAATATTGGCTGCTATACGCGCCCTAGATATAGAGATGTATATCTCATCAGATCATGAATATCCTCTAACCTTGATTCCTTCTCCTCATCATGACACTTCTGCAGAACATGTTTTCATCCCCAATCTTGCACACAAGTCATGGATAAGAGTGGATCAACTACTGTTGTGCTGGTTGCTCACTACTATTGGTGAGTCTGTAATTAGCCAAGTGAATCATGTCAACTCTTCCAAAAAGCTTTGGCAAATTTTAATACGATTATATGCACAGACCTCCCTTGTCAAGGTCTTGCAACTCAAACAAAGACTTTCTTCTCTACAAAAAGGAGCCCTTACTATTTCTGATGATGGAGATAAAACATATGAGTCGATTCACAACTTGACCCAAGAAGAAAACAGCCAGCCAGCCCAAACGAAAACCAAGCAAGTAGAAGTCTAAGTTAGCTCTGTTGCTTCTAGAGGATTCCAACAACCTCACCATGTATCTGCACAACACACACGTAAATCTTTATAACAAGAATGTCAGCTGTAATCTTAGTTTGTCAGACTTTGTTATAAATCTTAGCCATTAGATTGTAACAATTTTCAGATTAATGGATGAAATCCATTGAACCCTCTGTATAAATACACTGCACACGTTGACAATAAATTTAACGTCAGATTCGCAAAAACATTTACGAATCTTACAATAAGGTGAGAACACAAAACGCAGAGGAAGACGACGGTACACTATGTAGAGTACGGCAACAAGTACAATGGAGAGGGTGGTGAAGAAACAGGAGAGGAGAACGAGAAGAAGGCCTAAAACCTAGCTGCCATTAGCGAGAGAGGGGAAGAAGCTTGAAATGAGGTATTTTTTCTTTAGTAGAGCAAGAAGAGAATTAAAAATTTTTTTGTTTTCATTTCCCTCTAAACTTTTCCTTTATAATTTTCATCCTATGGCTATTATTTGGCGACGATTTGTAAGATTTCTCAATTAGCTTCTTAGTATACCCTTCGGTTATCCTTTATCCATCGTTTGTTTGAGGGTTTCATAATGGAATGGGATGGAAGCGGAGGGTTTCATATTACGTTCCATTCCATCCTAAACAGTAAAAATAAGAAACTTCCGATTTTGGAGGTTTAGGATGGAACGTAACTTAATAAATACATACTACCTAATATACCCTTAATAATTCTTCTTA
>JANIHZ010000001.1:7566648-7579534 GCA_027478365.1 Erythroxylum rufum
GTGAATGATGACTATTAGTTGTAAGTAATGTATTAAAGAGTATGATGACGGAATGATTTGAGAGTCTTATGATATTCTGCAGTTCGGTTTAATATGTATGTTTACATTGTTTTAGAGCAAAAGAGTTGGGTTCCGAAAACGGGACCCAACAGAAATTGCATTATTATATGTACGTAAGGAGGGAAATATAGATTGATTTTTAAAATTAGTGCTTGAGAATTACAAGAATTGCTCTTTGATTTGTTTAATGATTTACATATACTCTTAGCCCATATGGAAGAGTTTTTGAAAAAAGGGGAAGAGAGAATTTATTTATTTTTCATTTTAGTTCTTATAGATTTATATATCATATGACCTTTCTAATGTGAAAAAAAAAAACATAAGAGAATGTTGATGTTAAAACTTAATGATTTCATGATATATTAATTAAGGGAGAGCATGCATCACATATTACTTTAATATAGGAAAAACATACTAAATGTCATTTATTTTTCTTAATATTACTAAATATTTTGTCATCATAATAAAAGGAGAAGATTGTTATACTGAGTGAGGTTCTAATATATTTTGATCATAACAAAGTATATTACTACTATTGTTTCTACACTTTGTGATATTAGTAAATTAATATGTGTTACACAGATATGGAAGATAAAATGAATAAGCTTAAATGCATTATGATCAATTATGATATTAGTTCTTATAATTTTATCTTCCATATATGTGTAACATATATTAATTAACTAATATCATAGAGTATATATATAACGAATTCTTTTAACTTTAAAAAAATTAATTAGATATTGTTTATATATTTATATTTATATATACATTGATAAGCCCTTAAAGGAAGTAATAAAGTAATATTACAAGGATGTGTTGACACAAATGATTCAAAATAAATAAACTTTATAACCTGTCATCTTTGAAACTATTAGAAAACTAATAGACAAGTTATTCTAAGTTCCATCTTCTTCTGAGTGAGAAGCTCAAGCCTTTAGTGACTTTATGAGTAACAAGGATTTCTCTGATCTAACAACAGATCCTATATGCAAGTTCAAGCTTCTTTATTTTAATATTCTAAAATATTCTTTGGGTTTTTTTCATTCCATATTATATACACAGAGCAATTCAGGTTAAGGCTAAAACATTTTTTTTTATCTTTCCCCATTCTTTTGCATTGGTTTTCATCCTATACCAAGATGGTATCTAATAGTTATAGGTTACATTATGTTTTTGTGGGTAATTTAGTATGTTTTTAGTTATCAATTAGATGATTTGGGCCTTTTTAGGTTTAGAATTGTGTTAATGTGATTATGTGTTTAAGTCTTTTAGTGTTATATGGTTTAGAGCATGATATCAGGCTTTATTTTTTTTTTTTTATGTTTGAGGTGTTTTGATGAGTTTGTTAGTGTTAGACATCAGAGAAAGAAGACCAAAGAAGATTTGGAGAAAGTTCGGAGGAGTCGTCAAGGCCACGATCTTGACAAAAACACAGCACATGCCACGATCGTGACTCACAGGCCCATATCATGACAGAAGCCAACAGGATAGGCCACGATTGTGACTCATTGGCCACGATCGTGACAGAAGCCAAATTTCAAGTGTCACAATCGTGAATCATTGGCAACAATCGTGACAGATGCAGCAACTGCTTTCGAACTTAACTTTTCAAGGGTTATTTCAGACATTTAGGCCTAGGTCAAACCTATTCTTTACCATAGAAAGCCCTAGGACTATAAAAAACAAAAGAATGACCTAATCTGGGGGGCCTCCATTTTCCACCTTAGGAAAGAATACAAGGAAGAAAGAAGGAAGAGAGAAGAAGGAGAGAAGGTAAGAGGAGCATCTACAACTATTGTCCAGCCACTCCAACCCAACCATTTCAAGTTCTTTTCTATTTTCTCTTATTTATTTACCTCATCTTGATGTATGATTTGGGTTTGAGAATGTTGAACATGTTGTTCATGATGTTCTAATTTCATTTTAGAATTAAATCTTGAATCATTTTGTGACCTATTTGCTTGTGATGATAATGAAATTGTTAGGATATTCTAATATTTGTGTTTTCATATACGTCGACAATAAATAAAGAGAGAGAATCAATAGTAATCCAATTAGGATGGGTAACGAGAGTTAACAACCTAATAAGTCACGCAATTATCAAATCGATAATCTTAAGAAGAGAGATCATGTGTGAGCACCCGATTGTCTATTATATTACTTAAGAACTTTAGAACGTGGGTTGTTTTTGTTAATCGAGAGATTGCAAAATTGGAATTTTGGAATTAATTAGGGATTATTAATTAGGGTTAACTGATTAGATCTTGAGAGAGAGTAATCAAACCTTCAAAATTTTAGGACTGATACAAATTACATCGAAAGTGATTAGGGTAGCAAAATGAAGATAGATAAATCCCATCTTCTTATAATTCTTTGATCTTGTCTTGTTGCAATATCTTAATTGTTAAGTGGTTGTGCTCCATTTTGATTTACTTGTGTTAATTTTGGAATTTTATTTTCATTAAACCCCTACTTGATTGTTTAATTTTCTAATTATCTTTATCTTCATTTAAATCACATTTTTACAACCTTAGACAAAGCCAGGATATTAGTTCACTAATTTCCGTTGGATCGACACCTCAACTACTACATTTACGATCCATGCACTTGCGAAACATTGAGGGTTTTATAAATTGTAAAACTTACTCAACAAGTTTTTGACGCCATTTTTAGGGGATTAGTTTAAAACTTTTTGAATTCCTTTGTTTTAAGGGATTATTACCCTTTCTTGTGATTTTGGTACCCAATCACAAGAAATTAGAGAAAAAAAAAGATAAGAGAAGAAAGTTTGAGCGTAAAGTTAAAGACACATCAATTTGGACGTCAGAAGGCAATAATGAAGAATCTAAAAAGTTAAATGCCAAAAAGAGATAGAAAGAACAATGATGGAGGAAATATATCATAGGGAGCAAAAGACTCTTGCGAACTTTAATGCCACACATTTTGGTTGGGGAAGTAATCATCCTTATTGGAGCACTTATAATCAAGGGTGACAAAACCACCTAAATTTCTTTTGGTTTAACAATGTAAGAACTCAAATGGGAATTCAAAGCCTGCCGGGATTTCAATAATATGAGCCTAGTTCATGGAATTCAAAATTGGACAAGATCATAGACAAACTCATAAACATAGAAGAGGCCCAGAAGAGACTGGAAGGAAGGTTCGAGCAAGTAACGGAAGACTATGGCTCTTCTATTTACAACCTAGAGGTTCAAATGAGCCAGCTTTACAGGGAATTCTATAAGAGAAGTATGGAAAACTTTCTGAGCAACATGGAAATAAATCTAAACGAGCAATGTAAGGCTATCACATTTAGGAGTGGGAAAGAGGTAGAAGAACTAAGAGAAAAACAAATTGAATCCCACTTTGTAGAAAACCAAGAGAAGAAGAAAGAGGATGAAGAAAAGAATGAAAACCCTCCATACGTTCCTTCTCCACCTTACACACTGAAAATGTCATTCCCACAAAGACTTCAGAAGAACGAATGACATGTACCATTTGCAAATTTCATGGAAAAGCTACAAAAATTGAAAAATTACTTGTCTTTTATGGAAGTGTTGAAATGCAGGCCCAAGTATGCAAAGTTACTTAAAGATATATTATCTACCAAATGGACTTGGGATGATAATCAAATGGTAGCCATAACAGAAACCTCCAGCTCTTTAATTACCAACTATATGCCCTCATAGTTCTCAGATCCAAAGAGCTTTACAATATCCTATGTAGTTGGTAATATAAAAATTTCAAAATGTTTATATGACTTAGGTGCAAGTATAAACCTTATGTCATTGTTGATTTTAGGAAACTAAGGTTAGGAGATGTGAAGCCAACATTTATGCGTATTTAATTGACAGATCAGTTGATAGAGAAATTATTTGGCATGGTGGAGGATGTGTCTATAAAAGTGGACAATTTTATCATTCATGTGGATTTTGTCGCGCTCAACTTTAAAGAGGGTCAAAATTGTCTACTAATTCTTGGTATACCATTTTTTACCACCGGAAAAGCTTTAGTAGATGCCCATGAAGATAAGCTCATCCTTTAGATTGGAGATGAACAAGTGAAATCCAACGTGTATAAGGTATTAATCCAAAGGAGGGTAGCTCATTCATGAGAATTGATAAAGTCAATTGTTTAAAGGATCAAGAGGAAGAACAACAGATGACAACATACATAAAGCTTGAAGCATATAAGGAAGTCTCTATTCTGGAAGTTGAAGAAGAAGAGAACAAAGAATAGAAGATATAGGACATAGAGGTTGAAGAAGATACAAAAGTCTCTATTCATGAAGTGAAAGAAGAAGAGGACAAGAGGTTGACTTAGGAAAAACAAGAACAACTCACCCTCTTATAGGACAAATTGCTAGATTCAATAAGAGATTCAGGGAGTTTTGTTATTCACTATTTTATTGAATGTTTGTTAGTAAAAAGGACATTAATAAACCTAATTAGTTTTCTTAATTTTATCAATATTGTCTTTTCGATTATCTTGCAATTTGTAGCTTATTTATAGGTTACTAAACTAAAATTTGGCGACACAGGTGGAAGAAAACCACTCATAATTAACCTAGGTTGAGTGTGGAAGGAAGAGCACATCAAGCTAATGACGTTAACTAAGTGCTACTTGGGTTATTTTATTAGTATTTTGTTATTTTTATTTTTGTATAGGTTATGAATTGTTGGAACTTCGTGGCCAAAAGTACCTCCAAATTTCTTCACCAGTACCATCACCACCTTAATCCCTGTGGCAGGTTCTTATGCTCTAACCCTTGTCTTTTTACTTTATTTTTATGTTTATTCTATTTTGTTGTTTTATTCCCACCTTACGTGTTGTTTATTCTTCTCACATTGAGGACAATGTGTTGTCCAAGTGTGGGGAGGTTTGCACCATATTTTTATTTTAAATGTGAATTTTTCATATTGTATGTTAGTTTTTGCTTAGGTTTTGTTATGAATTAAGTGGATGTGTTAATGGTTATGACTTAATGGAATCAGTTTAGCTTTGAACATAGTCTTTTCAGTTGTAAAAATTTATTAGCTTGTGAAATTAGTGTCCTAGGTCACTTTGGTTAAATATGCATATTAATTAGGATATAATGTTAGTTCATTCATCCTAGGAATTTGGCACATACATTTATAATTTTAGTTCAATCAAATAAGTTGCCTCGTTACTATCCTTTCATAAGAATGATTAGCTAAAGAAACGAGGTAGGCAATAAAAAAGTGTTTATTTCTTAGAAAAGTAACTATTCCACTAACCTTCAGGTTATGAATAGAGCTAGTAGCTAGTTGAAAATTTGATCTGGCTGAGTAACCAGGGGACATTCATCACAAACGTTTGCCTTCACGTCAAAGGGCTAAGATGACATCTCAACTAAGCTTATGAATAAAAATATGACTTAGTTTAGTAGCCTAATTGAGTAACTGGGGGACATTTATCACAAATGTTTGCTTTCACATCAAAATACTAGGTCAATGTTAGTAAAAATTAACAAAAATAGTGTTTTGATAAATAAAACCTATCAATCTTTTTAAATAGCATGAATTTTCATGAAAAGCTACTTGGGGATAGTTACAATTTTGATTGACCAAATAATTATCAATATGTGTGTGCAAGTGATAAGGGTGAATGAATTTGACATTAAGGTCTTGATTAGTATGTATATTTAGTCTGAAGTGCTTAGCCACATATTTCATAAGTTAATAAGTTAGAACAACTTAAAGGTTTGTGTTTAAGTTAAATTAGTTTATTGAAGTTCAATGTCATTGTACCATTATTGCATATGTTTGCTTATATATGTTATTTTTTTAATGTGTTTGTGTTTTTGTTTTTACTTGAGGATAAGCAAAAGTTTAAGTGTGGGGATGTAAGACTTAAACATTTTTTTATCTTTCCCCATTCTTTTGCATTGGTTTTCATCCTATACCAAGATGGTATCCTAATCAGCTACTGTATAAACTAGATTCATGTTATGTTGCATTCTAGCCTATATAGTTGTTGTGAAGCTACATTGAAAGAAAAGATGGTCTACAGACTCACGCATCATGTTGCATAAGATACAAATATGATAACTGGTTCCTTTAAGCTTATATTTAGTTTTTAATCACCCTTTAGCAGCCAACCAAGTGACAAAGGATGCTTTAGGTACCTATAAACCTTTCCAAACAATGTCATATCATAGAATGGTAGGAACTTGGGGTTTGATAGCATTTAAGTAAGAACAGTTAGTGAAATTGTCATTTCTATTAATAAACTAGGTAACTTTATCCTTCATTTAGGCAAGTAGTTGGGAAAATGGTTCAATAGTCTATCAACCCCCACCAGTTACTAACCAAGAATTTTGAACAATGACTTTAGAAACTCAAGTTTGGATTGGCACTTTATAAGTGAGTGTTGAAAGATCTCCTGTCATGGTTAAAGGATTATGAGTAGCCTAATTATCAAACCAGAACTAAGTATCTTCACCATTACCAATCTAAATTCTAATAAATGGGATATAATCTATCTTTTTCTAAGCATTTGAATGAAAGGTCAATAATATTCTTTCATTTCACCTACTTGCCAGAAGTTGGAATCCCTCAAGTAATATTCACTGGTAATTAAATATCGCACATATATATTCTTGTATAGATTAAACATACAATTAATGAGATATTAAATTTTATCAAAGAAATATAAATTAATATTTACAATATGTTTGAATTCAAATTCACTTCTTAAAATGTTTCTTAATTTTTATAACTTTTATATTGTACATTAATTATTCTGTTAAAAGTAATATTTTGTAAGTTTAAAGTTTGATTCATGTTTAATAATGCATACATATAGAGAATAGTCATAATAATCAGCTTATATAAAAATTTCTTTTCATCATTAAATCCTTGTACATGGTACATAAAAATGTATTAAACAATAAAAAACTATATATAATTGAAACTAATTCAACTTTCTTTACCATGAAATATTATGTTAACGAGATAATTACAAGAATTTTTAATTTATTGATCAAATAAAATATCCATTAGATAATGTAAGGTTCTAAGCCATCCCTTTAATGATAATAAAGTATATTTTGGAATTAAATGAATTATATTAATAAAAGACCAAAACTTTACAAAAAGAGTTTACTAATTCAACCAAATAAAGAAAAATTTAAATATATTTTAGCGTACTCACAATAAGTAGAAAAAGAAAATAAGTCTAAATAGTCCACTCATCAACTTCATGTACTTTAGTTCCTATGTAGCTTTAAAACAAGTTTAAGCCGAATTTGATTTGCATGCTTCATTGGCCATGGTGGCCGTAAGCACCTCCAATCCATTTGATAGTTTTAAATACAAGACAAAACATATTACTACTAATATTTTTATTTTTGGTGATATTAATAATTTAATATGTAAAAGATTAAGTTTAATGGAAGAGTGAAGTGAGAAAAGGAGCCAATTGAATTAATTGAATAATCAAAGAATGAAAAAAATGAACAAAGTGGAGAACATATGTAATTCAAGTGAATAACTAAAAATAAGGAGAAATTAAGCATATCAAGACTTAGGAAAATTATTATAAGCCTTCCTTTAACCATGTCTTAGTCATTTTAATAAATTAGGGCTTCAATCATTACATGATGTTTCATATAAGACATAATGCATGAATCTTTTCATAATTAAAAGGAAATTATTTTGATCTTTAAAGAAAACCTTTTGATTTAAGAACTTTTGAAATAGTTTTGAATTAAGTTCTTTTATTAAAAGATTTTTTTTACTAAAGGGAGGTTCTAATTGATGTTTTGAAGATAACGAAACAAAATTACTATTAATGAGTTTATTAATTTGATGAAAGAAATATAACAAAGAAATAAATCCATAAACTCAAGAAGATAATTTATGAATTTGATAAAGAGAAGTTACAGTTTGTAGTCGACGAAATGAAGTCAAACAAAGAACAAAAGAAGATCAAAGTTTATCAAAGTCATTTTACATTTTTATTATTAATTTAATCTCACTTTGCTAATTTGATAATCTAAAAGGGTCAAGAGAAGTTAAAGTTTGTAATCGATGAAATGAAGTCAAACAAAGAACAAAAGAAGATCAATGTTTATCAAGGTCATTTTACATTTTTTATTATTAATTTAATCTCACTTTGTTAATTTGATAATCTAAAAGGGTCAACATGTGTAAACATTTCATCTTACTTCATCGTATGATTCTTTTCATTCATCAAGATGTGTTGAAGCATGTTTTAAAGAGAAAATCCCTTAAACTTTCATACACTCTTTAGGGAATATTTTGCAAAATTGTTAAATCATAATTGTATTAAAAATTGAGTTTGAGTATTTGAAATTGTTAAAATCATGTTTTTAGAGTGATTGGCTGACCTATATGGGTTAATAGTTGACCAATACAGGTTAAAGTTATTAAATTTGATGTATTGAGAGTTTGTTGCAACATTGGTTTGTGTATTATTCAACTAATGGTCCACCACTCTCTTAAAAACTAGTGAATTTATGCATTCAATATACACTAGTCAACCAATATGCTATATTGATCGATTAGTGCTCTATAATAACTATTGTAACTGCTAGATCTTGGCTCCAATGGCTATTAGGGGTCCCAAAACACTATAAAAACATATTTCTCATTGGTTTTAATATTAAGAAGCATTTTAGTGTATTTTGCACACATTATAAGTTTTTTAATCATTTGAGCATCATTGTATTATATTTTTGTGAGTAAGCCTCTTTGAAGTCATGAAGTGATAAATTGAGTTATTTTAAGTTGTAATATTTGGTTGGGGTTGTATATTATTGTACTTGGGTTTGATCTAAGTGGTACTAAGGTTCCTCTTCAGCTTAAAATACAATTGTAAAAAGTTCCTCTTTCTCGAGAAAGATTGTACGAAAGGCCTTGAAAAAAGAATTATAGTAGAATTTCAAGAATAATCTTGGGAGTGGAAATAGGCAAAGGTTGTTTAATTCTTTGATTAATTTATATTAATTAATTTCCTCATCCTTATTTATATCGATTATGTATAAGAGCAAAATGAAGCCATAAACTCAAGAAGATACTTTATGAAGTTGATAAAGAAAGTTAAACTTTATAATCAATGAAATGTAGATCAAACCAAGAAAAATAGAAGATCAAGGATCATCAAAATCATTTTACATTTTTTTATTATTAATTGTAATCTCAATTTGTTAATTTGATAATCTAAAAGACTTCACATGCATAAATATTTTATCTTACTTTATTGCATGAGTCTTTTCATTCATTAAGAACTGTTAAAGCTTTTGTTTTTAAGAGACAAGCCTCTTGATCTTTTAAATACTCTTTAGGGAATATTTTTGGGAAGTGTTTAAATCATAATTATTTTAAACAAATTGAGTTTGAGTATTTGAAGTTGCTAAAATTATGTTTTTGGAGTGACTGGTTGACCTATATAGGTTCATATTCAACCAGTGTAAGTTGAAGTTGTCAAATTTAATGTACTAAGAGCTTGTTGTACTATTGGTTGATGTATTGGTAGACCAATATGCCATATTGGTCAATCAATGGTCAACCAGTCATTTAATAAATAGTGAATAAGTGAATTCAATGCACACTAGTCAATTTATATGCTATACTAGTCGACAATGCTTTATGAATAGTTGTTACAATATCTAGTTCTTGGATCCAACAATTATTAAGGGTCCTAAAATATTATAAATACATGTTTTCTCATTGGTTTTAGTATCAAGAAGCATTTTATTGTATTTTACATACATTTATAAGTGCTCTCCAATCATTTCACCATCATTGTCTCATATTTATGCGACTGAGCCTCTTTAGAGTTATCAAGTCTTTAAATTGTAATATTTGGTTGGGGTATTATATTATTGTACTTGAAGGTGATCCAATAGGTATTGATGTTCCTATTTAACTTAGAAGAAGATTGTAAAAGGGCTCCTTGTTATTGAGAAAGATTGTACAAAAATTATTGATAAGTATTAATTTGGTCATATTTTTAGGCTAATATTTAATGCATTTTGTTTATTTTTTGAGTAATTTTATTAGTTATGGCATTTAATTTGTTCATATTTTTACGTCTAATTTACACATTTGGACAAAAGGAACAAATTCAAACAAGTTTAGAGTAATTTAAAGCAGTTTTGACTAAGTTATGGAGTTCATGACAAGTTATAGATGTGTTTGAAGTGTTTATAGGCATGTTGATTGATTTTTATTGAACACACGTATGTTGATTGTGAACACACCTATATTAAGTAATGAGTAGCTTGTATTGACATTATATAACTGTGATTGTACACATGTTGGCTCCAAAAACTATCGTATGTTTGGTTAAAGAAAATAGCAATCAACATGCTCATGTTGATGGCCGTATATCTCCCAAAAATTGAATTTAAAACTTAAAATGAAAATTTAAGTGGTAAAAGGAGGAGGAATTTTGAGAAACACAATTAGAAGCCCTATAATGGTAGAAAGAAGGAAGAATAACTAAGAAAACTCCTTTGGAGTGGATTTTCATTGATCTAGAGTAAAGTTCTTAAAGATTAAAGGGACTTCATCATTTTATCCTTAATTTTATGTTTTCTCTTTAGCTTTGACGTTATGTTAGATATGATTAGTATATAAACTCTTTATGGTATTTAGATTAGATGAACCTCGAGATGTATCTTATAATGATTTTATTTCATTTTAATTTATTCTTTAGTTTCATTGAGATTTAATTATGTCTTATTTATTATTCTTGGATTAATATTGCCAATGCGTTAATTCAAGTGTGATTTCATGCAATTGAGATTTAAAAACCCTTTGTATCAATAGATCTAGCATAATTAAAAAGAGTTACATATAAATCTACAGATAAATCAACATAAATATTACATATTAGGGTCAAACCTAATAAAAAATTTAAATTGATCAATGCAATTCTAGGGGTTTTAGTTAGAAAGAGATTTCAATTAATCAACTCATTATTAGTTGTTAATAATCTTGAGAAAGATATTAGTAAAATTAGGGAATTTCAATGGTCTAATGAACTTTAGATTAAATTGATGGGGGAAGTTATGATTACATGAGAAGTTCTACGGGGTTCAAATTTTAGATACCATTGTTTCATTGGTTGATTCTTAATTCAATTGTTATTCTACTTTATCAATTGTATTGATTTATTTTAATTTATTATTTTGATTTTGATTTTGATTTTGATTTTGATTTGAATAAATCATTATCCCCAATATTTTTCATTTAGATAATAGGAAAAGAGTTATTACTAGCACTTGTAGTTCGTATAGGATTGACTCGTGTTTACAGTGTTATCCATAGTTGCACTTTGCACTTCTAGTTATAACAATAATCAAATTACTTATTCTTCCCCTTAAAAGAAGAATTATAGTGAAATTTTAAGATGAGTTTTTTGAGTAGATGTAGACAAGGGTTGCTTGTCATACCACTAAGTTTCATTTCTTTTTTCCCTATCTTCTTTAAACTAAGTTAATTGTTTAATTAATTTATATTAAATAATTTTCTCACCCTTATTTATGTTGATGGCATATTGTTTAAAATGTTAAATTTTATAATCACCCAATCCACTCCTTCCTCTTGGGTTCCATTAGAGACAAACATAATTTATTTTGATCAAACTTGGTTTTTTTGAAATAAGTTTTCAAAACCTTCTCGTCGACCAAATTGGTGATTTAGGTTACCAAAGATCAAATCAAATTATGTTAGTCCCTAATTGAAGCCAAGAGGAAGACACCCAAATCACCAATTTGGTTAACTGATTGACCAATGATTGACCAATGATTGACCAGTGTATCAATATGGTCGACCATTCTCTTTTAAGAATGTGTTCTATGAGTCTATGACCATATTACTTAACCAATGTATAGACTCGTATTACTTAACCAATGTGCTTGTGTGTCAAATGGTTAACCAATGCCACTATTTTTGAACTATTATAATGACTGATTTTTTGTGTGTCGAACGGTTAACCAATGCCACTATTATTAACTATTATAATGCCTGATTTTTGTTTTTATTGACTATTTATATTATTTTAAATATACTACATATAAGTTATTGGAAGAAGCTTAGGTAGAATAAAGGATTGTTAAGAGACTTGAGAGGTTAAATATTGCATAATTGCATTTTATAATACATATTGACGCTTTACTCATTGGTATGAGTAAAAGAAGAAGTTTCTGAGTGGTATACTTATTGTAATTTAGGAAATTGTTCGTGATACACTTTGTGAGAGTTGCTCTTGACCTTAAAAAATTTATAAAGAGTAATCAATCATAATAGGCAATTTATTTTTTAGTTTAGAAATAAGGTAAAAAGTTAATATAAACAATTCACTCCCTCTGTTGTGTGAAATCTAAAACCAATATATTTAATGATGAATGAATTTTTTATATAAAAGAATTTAAATAAAGAATCATACTTAGATATATATATAATTTTAGAAATGTAATGTTATACTTATAATTTATATATCTTTTAGCTGTACAAATAAATAAATAAATTGTCTCATCAATTTCTATTAATTATTTATTAAGAAAATTAGAGGTAATTAATTTAGGATATGTCACTTATCATAATTAAAAAGTGCAATACATTATAATATGAATCTTATTTTCATATATGTGTATTTGTTATTATATTCTTTTTAATGATACAGATCAATGTTAAGAGAATTGAACTAAATAGGACTGTAAGGTGTTGTTATGAATAATGTATTAGTACTAAAATTGAATTTAGTTCTGGTATAGTACATTATCAATATTGGTTAACATTAGGTACTCTTTCAGGTGATTTTTAAATTT
>JANIHZ010000001.1:7613806-7641770 GCA_027478365.1 Erythroxylum rufum
TGGGAAAGCAACTTCAGTTACCTTCTGAGCATAGACTGGTTGTCCCTTTCTAGCACTTGTGACGAGCATGGTTTCTTTCCCATCAACTTTCTCATACTTAGGTGCTCCGAGAGCTGGTAATTCATCAACTGACGCACCTTGAGTGCAATTACTTGCTATATGGGAGTTTCTTGTTGCGCCCCTTCTGTGTTTGGCTTTGTGTTTTGGGGGTTAGGTTTGTTGTTATTTGGGTTGTATTCCCCTTTTAGTCCCTCTTTTGGTAGTTTGTTAGTGTGTTAATGTTGTGTATTTCGGCTCTTCGCACAGGAATGACTTTTTTCTTTGATGTGATTTTTTGCTCGATATCGGGGTCTTCCCATTGCTTGTACTTTATTATTCTTTTATTCTAATTTTATCTACTTACTGATTTACCCACAAAAATAAAAAAAACAATACAACTAATAACATTATCTTTTGTCACATGTGGCAAATGATAGCCACAAAGTTTCTTTACAAGGGATATTAATGCATAATTTTTCATTGATAGTTATCAGTAAAGTAGCAACTTCCTCAAGTTCCTTCAAGATTTTAGAGACTGGGTCAGGTGGAATTGGATAACAGGCCTGAAAAATTTTCAACTCACCATTGGAAAGATGTAGTGTGGATAGTGTAGTGCTCAAAATGACATCCACGAGTATCTCTACCATGATAACAAGAGGGACCCCCTCTAAATGTCCATCTCTTTTTATTTCTCTCATGAATCATGATTCAAAGTGTCGAAAAAAGTAAAGGTAACAAATGGAAGAGGAAGAGAAGAGGATCCTGTTGATGATGGGTCTTGGATAAAGTGGTTGAAGCATTAACAAAAGCGCAATATGTAGGTGAGAGACGTTGAAAGAGATGATCATTTCACTCGTGAAAAAGCGAATAGATATTGCCATATCCATTTCTTGTTCTAAACGCATACGGCATACCATCAAATCAAAACACCTAGTGATTTGTACAGTCTCGTTGCATGACCAAAGTGTTTTGTACATCCGAGTTGGAGTAGGTTATTGTTGCAGGAACAAGAAGGAGACCATTCAATGGAAGGCGGAAATTTTTTGAGTAAAGAAATGAAGTTGGAAATTCCACAAGAAACTGATCATCAACATGATCATCAATTGTCCAGTGGTGGCACAAAGTTTCAAGTGACAAGTCCTTTGGTGACTGGACTTCCTACTCTTACAAGACAACCAAGTGCAACTAAGAACACTTGTCTGTGCTCTCCGACCAATCATGTCGGCTCATTCCGGTGCCGCCTTCACCGTGCTCCTAACCTGCAACGAACTAAAAGCATCGACTCAGGTGTCCTCCCGGACTCATCTGTTAAAGATGATACGGCAACCACCGATGGCGATGCTATTGCTAATAGCAAAACAGCTAAGGGCAATTAGAAAGCTTACATATATATAGATGCGTGCATGGGAGTTTACGGTGTTTGTAGTTCATGCTTTTGGCTATAATGTTGTATCTAAGGTCAGGAATTACTATTTACTTCGTTCATTTTCTCTTAATCTACCTGCTCTCAAAATCTCTCTTTCTGTTTCTTGCATCGATCAGGCACTAACTAAAGTAACTGCAAGCCATATACGCATGTTGAACAGTTGAGCCTGGAAACTGGATTCTGTAATAAAGATATAAACTTAGGACCTCATAAATTAATACAATTCAATTGCGATTGAAGTTCGTTTCCAATGTTTGTTATTGCTTATTTATGTAGCTTTGTGCTGGACAAATCTTACGATTTTAAACTAGTCCTAGGCCTACATGGTTAAAAGGATTTTAGGAGTCTCTATCTATTTTGAGTCGCCTAGATCTTGTTTCATTGGAATTGTTGGGCGGCACAACAAATAAACCAGATGTGAGGTTAATTCTCGACCAAGTCTTGCTGAAATGTAAACTTATAAATGAGAAAAATCTGATCCAACAAGTGCTTAAAAGTTAAAACCATAAAACAATTATATTTTTATGGTAGAGAATTCATCTACTGCACGTTAATTTCGTATGTGGTTGGACCAATCTAAGTTTGGCTCCAGAATAAAATGTACTCGCCCATATGATGTCTGGAAACAACGAGAGACATGCAAGCGGTCCACTCACATAATACTGTCAAGAGAGGTGGAAAAGGACAGGAAAGGTGAGAATTAATTGCCTACAGAGACTGAAAGCCTTATCTGATACGCGGATTCGGTGCCCCATTATTAATTCAGCTTGGAGATGGGCTCTAGCGAACTTGAAAGGACTGATAACACTCCAGCTGACTATTGCCATGAACATTGTCTTAGCTACCACCAACCTCTCCTAAACTCATGCCTAAACTGAAGGTTTGTCAGATTTTGAATAGAGATTTTCAACTTGATTTGACGAGTGACAGTTCATTCTACTGTTGTTACATCTTGAATCCAATTTTACTTTCATGAGCATCAAAATAGTCACTAGGTTTTTGGCCGCATAGAAAATTGCTTGGGTTCAAAATTAGAAACTTCGCAACTTTTATCTCTTAGAAGTGATGAATGGTAGGAAATGAATCGTATGTACTGTCCCAAAATTTCATTTATGCTGTCTATGAAGCCATATAGACTTGGAACTTAATTATAACCAGAATATTAAACTTGTTTTTCTGTAAATTATTCTTGGTTTAAAAATTGGTAACTTGGAATGTTGTGTACATGCTAATAAAGGAACCATGAACCATACTTAAAAAAGATGTTTCAAGTAAATGATTCGACAAAAGGTAAAGACAAACAGAAAAACAAATCATACAATTGGCACCTTGGATGTCTAATAGGATAGACTGGCAGAGTGAAATGCAATAGCTTGAAATCAGGAGTTTAGTGAGGAAAACAATGATGGCCACAAGGACTGCAATAATCCCAATAATGATGATGACCAGGAAATAATTATAGCACCAACGGTCTGCTATTAAATATTCACCAAACTTCAATCTGTTCATTTGCCTTGATTTTAAAGTAGGGTTAGAGCTTAACAACAAACTTTAACTTTGAGATTACAATGGATTTTGACATCTTAACATTCATCTGCAATCTTTAGGCGTGCATTTCTGCAGGAATATGCATGCCTGGATATGGGAAACGACAGGTTAATCTAGCTGATCTTATGCTGTCCACTTCACATATTCTTTACCAAATCCTTAAAATATCCAACTCCGAATGCACCATTGATTTCAAAGTAAAAGGTCAACATTAGTACAATAACTACCATATCACTAATCATTCATTTGATTACTATGTGGAACAACAAATCAACAATCCACCAACAACCCAGAAGAGAAAAGTCCTCACCCAATTCTCAACAGTACATGTCCCATTAAAACCTTTGCCTTAAAAAGATCTCTAACGTCCTACTCACTCTACCGTGATCAAGTATTCTTCAGTTCGTTATTATCTGCTCGGTTACTGATGATTACTGTTTCATTATAGTATCAGAATTTCCTGACGTATCAAATGTGAATTTGTGCTAGGTATATTATCACAGTTTGGTCATAATATCATTGGTGAAAGACAGGCACATCTATCCTTCGGAGGAAGAAGAAGGTCGAGTGATCAATGAAAAACCAGACAAGCATGGGTTCGCTGCAGTGATTAGTTGCCGTATAGAAAGATTGCATAATTACATGGTACTGGAATGTCAACTTACTCAAACTAAGGCAATAAGACAAAATAAATTCAAATCACAACAGGACAACAACGCTGAACTGTATCAAACATCTGACGAACATTACTTTGCAGTGAACAGAACATTCAGTGAGCTGCAACAAAGAGACAAAGACAGGTGTTGTAGATTTACAGACACAAACAGAAACCTTCGTCCCACGTTTCTGTTCTACAGCTAAGAGTTATATTTTGGTTCCCAAAGTGAGATCCGGCAGGAGAATTTGTTTCTACATCCTCAAATTTTGATTCTTATTGTATATTTCTATCATCACATTGGCAATACACAAACAATTTTGATTTTGAGCTAAAATAAAAGGATCATTTCAAAAGGGCCAAAAGACAAGTGTATATATAGAGTTACAGCTCAGATTACCTTCAATGCCTGTATTCTTAGACAAAAATTTAATCAATTCTTTTCGCTTGAACTTCTATTGATAGACAACAACTTACTAAACATTCTTTTGGGTCGTGTAGGAAGAGCACAGAAAGCTTTAAACTTGGAGCTTCTCCCAAGACCATCTGATCGCAAATCATGTTCATCCAAATTATCATCTTCAGCCAATTTCATTCGTAAAGTTGAGAGCTTTGAATTTGGTGATTTGAGCCCCGAAACACTCCATTGATCCTCTGCACGGATGCTAGTAGTAGTGCTTAATGTTGCTGTAGGCCTTGAGGGGTCAATATCATGTGAGGCTAGGAGGGCTTTGATGTTACTAGGCAGCTCAGTGACTTTGCCACCAGCCATTACAGCTCTTGCATGCTCAAAGAAGAGAACTTGCACAACCACTCGCAGTGGGAGCAACTCATTTTGTGCAGCATGCATGCAGACTTCAACAGATAATTTCTTGCAGTCCAGGGTTCGACACAATTGTTTTCTTTCAGTCTTGTTCAAGTCTGGATGTGCCTGGACGTTTATACATGGGATTCAGGATCAATTTCCATTTTCAAGTAATAACAACTGGCCACTTCTTAAAATTGAAAACTTCCATACGTCCAACTAACAAGAATGGGTAAGGTTTAACCCCACCATCATTGACTACTCTTTGTTAATCACTGGGGAAACTCAGCCATAGGTTTTCTGCAACAGCTGATATGACGATCAAAGAAATTATGAAGTCATAAACCTACTTCCTAGGATTCTGACTACTGATGTTAATTAGTTAGGTCGGTATAACCCCAAATGCCAATGAATTGCCAATATGACCTAACCCAAGTTCAAGAAGTAGGCTATCTAACAGGCTAGAGTGGCCCACAACCTAGGATATGTAGCCGTATTGTGAAATATGGTAAATTGTTCAGACCAAGAAGCAACTGTTATTTTACCTTAAGGTAGATGTCAATGGCTCTGTAGAGATAATCGTGATCAATCCTTGAGAAATCTGGTATGGACTCGGCTAGTGCAATAAACTTGGAGAGAGGCAAATTCACATCTCGGGCAATCTCCTGAAGATAACCATCTACAATCTTTGCCACCTTCAACTTCGAACTATGGGATGCTGAGGATGATCTCCTGCTTTCTTGGAACTCCAAATCAATGTTCTCTGCGGAGCGAGACCTCCTCCTTTCAAAACCCAACTTGGATCTTGGAGGACTTGTGACAGGACTCTGCCCTTGAGCCATGAACTGTTCTACTATCGTCAGAACCAAGTCTACATCATACACAGTATCACTTAATTCTGAGAAAGAGGGTATTAACAAATCATTAACCGTTGCTTCCTCTAATTGTAGTGCCACTCTTCTAGCTAATTCCACCTTTGAAGACGATGAGGCGTTAAGAATATTGGCTGCTTTTAAAAGCTTAAGAAGGAAACTGCAAGACACCGAGCCTTTTTCTGCTGGAAGTAAGCTTACTATTGACTCCAAGATCAGCCTATGCTTGGAAAATACCTCACTAGTTGAGTCTGAATCCGAGTCTGAGGCCTCTCGTCTATGACCGTTTATTTCTCTTGATATGTTTGGTAGCCATTTAGCTGCATAAATTTTCAATGCTTCTCCAATAAGATTAGAGGGTATTTTTCCACTGGATTTAACTGTTATCATGCTTCTCCAGTATAAATCTATGCCTAGTTCTGCCATATCTTCAGCCCACCATCGTTTGCTTGTTGGCTTATGCCTTAGGCTCTCTGCTCCATTAAAGGAAACATCATCCCGCTCCCTTCTAGAATAACTATGTGACAAGCTCACTTTTGAAGGATGTTTTAAGACTTTAGAGGCTACAGATTCAATACATCTGCTTGTAATTCCAAGGTCTTCTGACCACACGGGAAAGCTTTTGGTACTTTGAAGGGTAACAATAGAATCTTTCCAACCTTGAAGTATGCAAGAGTTGAAGAAAACTTCGAGCTTGCATATTAGGTTCCCCTTCTCGACATCCTCAGTCATTTGCAAATATTCTGCGGCACATCTTGCAGCTACAATGTTGTAGGCACTAAGAGTGATGGTAATACCATAACAGAACTTGGCACAAAGTTCAAATGCTTCAATTCCACCGGGAAAATCTGGGAGTTTGACTACTTGATGCTGTGAAGATTCAGGGAACTCGGAGCAGAGTCTCTGTAGTCGCAAGCACTTGGAAAGCAGAGGAAACTGCATATGATGAATTTGTGTAAAATCTACTTACGAGAAAGCCTGAAATTACAAACAAATTGTGACCAAGGGAATGAAAAATTTACCTTGTGAAGCAAATATCTACTTCCTTTAACTTGAATTATAAGGTCACTAGAGACTTCAGAGGATACAGACCTGCATTAAAGGAGCAAAAGATTATGTCATCTGGAGTGAGAACGTACTATATCCATCCATATCTCCATGTCTAGCAAGCGGTAAAGTTTTTACCTGACAGCCTCAGTAGTGTAGAACGTATCTGGCCTGGACCCTAATTTCATAAACTTCATGATTCTTTCTTCTTATTCTTCTTTTCGTTTCGTTGTTTATGTCTTCATCAACTACTTCTCAACATGGATGGACCAGATAAATCAACCTGACAACCTATAAAGGATTGTCCCTCAGAAGCCGTAAAAGGTTCTTCCTCCAAGAGCCAGCTATTCTGTGTCTTCCAGGGAAGGTAGAAAAAAGAACTAGTTCTTCCCTGTACCAAAGTTTCCAAATTAGCTAGTTCGAAAATTATTAGTCATTTTGTAACCAAGTAAATAAAAAAGTGAAAGAAAAGGTGGAATTTTAATGGAGAGAGGATATCCCAGAAGAAAAGAACAGCAAGAGATTTTGTTGTAGGTATGGTAAGCTTCCTAGTTCTTATATATCGAATTACTAACATAACTTGTCAAAGGATAGGAACTCCGTAAGATCAAACTCTGCAAGGTCCATGTCTTTCCAGTCAAATTCTGTGCCCCATTGATTTGGAATCCCATCCCACCAACATCAAACATAGGTCGCTCGTACCAAGTTGATCAACTAAAAAACATAGCCGAAAGAAAGGAAGAAGCGGGAAAATCTAAATCTATCTTCTCTAGAACCAAGATACAAAGCTTACCACACGCCAAAATTCGACTATTACCTTAACTAGATATGATAAAGAATATTATAGCCTCAGAATCTAAAGCTCTTGATACGGTCAACAAGCATGAACTGACAATCATTCATAGCAAAAATTGAACCTGAAACATGAAAACCTGTGAATTAGTACTATTGTTTTGCAACTTAAGAGGAGGAATGTGGTTTAAGGTATAGTTCTCCAATGGCGTGCCAGCGTGCAATGAGAAGGGCGACGCCCACGTGCTTGTCCTGCGCCCACTAGTGCCCTTCTGTCTCATCATTGCCACATCGATTTTTCTCAATACACTTCTTTGATTATTTTAGTCAAACACTAGTTTATACGCAACATCATACACCTCTAGAACTCCATCATCAATATCAATATCAGATGATGGATATCAAGCATGAGTCAAAAATAATTGTGGGAATGAATTGTGTTTACTCTTCTTTACAGGAACCAAAGATAAAGAAAAGCAAAGGTAGGCCAAAAGAAAGAATAGGGTATGTGTTTCACTATCAATTTCTGCTTTAACCGTTCTCACCTATATAGTTTCCAGGCCGTACAAATAACCTTGCATTTAACTAGAATATCTAGACGTACCAGAGTATCTGCTAACCATTAATTTATATGGTCCATGACCATGAAACATTTCCTATTATTGGTGTGAAATGGAGAAACAATGGTTTAACGAGGAGTTATGTCTGGTATAAAATAAAGCTAAATTTCCATTAATCAAATGTTAAAAAGTTTAATATCTTGGCAGTTGAAGGATCATTTTCAACTTCTCTGGCATTGGATTCTTAATGGTTACTATCATTTATATTAAAGAGCTTGGTCTTGCAAACAGTAAGGTTGAGATTTATGGGAATATGGGCCCTAGTTGATTGATTCAACAAACCTTAGACTGATTAGCATATGATGTTAGCATTCCACAACTTTGACAGATGCATTTTCCTTAGCACAAAAGGTATCAGAATTGTTTATCAAAAACTAACAATGAACAATCATAGAGTGCTGCAGAATCTAACGTATAAAACAGGGTCAACTTGTAATTACTTCTTCGATTCTTGGCAAAGCTAGGCAACCCCACATCAGTTGTGAGCTTAAAAGGATTTGCAGCTATTGAAAGTAGGATGTTTACATCACTTTAATGATGGTAACAAGTGCTTTTAGCTGATAAATTTTCCTTTTTCACTTTCTTCCTGATCTTGCTCTCCAAAATTCTATCCTAGCTTTACTTTTTCAATTAATGGTCTACCATTAAGTGCAGCATCAAGATTTGAACACTAAAAACAAGAAAATAGAGAAGGCAACTTTCATCTATCTTATGACCATAACTTTGATTTCATTACGCAAGGACTGTCTGAGGATAATCTGGAATCTTTATCCTTTGCCAAAAGCTTACTTTGGTGTGGTCCACCCACTAACAACTTCAATGGGAAAAGGATGACGCTTTTGATAGCTATAACTGCTCTATTTTAAGTTTAATTTGATCACTAGCAGGTTTTCCTCGTTACCATCCAGTAGCAATATCTTACTTACCAGAAGATGCTTTTCTGCAGAATAGAAAAGTACAGGTCAACAGAATCCGCAGGAAAGTTGTAAGGATATAGTAGAGTAGTGATCCTGGAAAGTTGTCAAGTTTCTACTTTTATCATGTAGTCCATTTGTATGAAGTTACAGGAAGATGAACCAAGAAACAAAAATTGTAGCTAACCAATCTAATTATTACTAATATAAAACACGTATCGACAACTTGAAATCCCAACGCAGAAAGAAATAAACACCTACGTAGGTTCTCAGTTGCTATTACATTGTTGGAATTGTTGAATAAGTCGCTAACTTTGGGTTTCCTTCAAACATTTTTAGCCAAGTTCGTCATTTGCACTAGGTACTAAAGGAACACATATAACTAAATAAGTTCATTTCAGCGAAGAAAGGGTATTGGATTTGAAAAGGAAAAAAAATAAAGAAACAAACAGTGAGCCAGACATGTGTTGGCTCAATCTACATCCTGGAGAGAACAAGAGCAGAGCTTTGAGCTGGCTCGATCATTGCCAAACCCAAAGCTGTGGAATTGCGCAGTGGGTTAATGGGACATTTGAGTAGAGACCAAAGGAACGAGTGGCTTTGGAGAACAGTGAGCATAAATTTGATGTCAACAACACTACGTGAGAAAAGGGGTGATCCACGATTGCTGCAATGGTCCTTCTCTGTGTCAACCAACGGGGCAGCCACCCAACATTTCCTGTTTTTGTGGGGCCATGTCTTTGTTCTTTGTGGGTCCCCTTTGCCCCCTTAGACGCAGGTCGGAATACGCAGACTTGACTTAGGCTTCTCCGTGTCTTCAAGAACTAAAATTGAAAATAAACACTAGACAATCAGCCAAAGTCCAGTTAATGAGGTCTGTTTTTTGGCTTTCAGCAGGATGACAAAATTGAAGCTTCTGTCGCGTTAATACACATGTATTCCAGTCAGTGTCTTCACCTCTAATTTCTAGAGAAGAAAAAGTCCTAGCACACAGAAGACTTCTAAAAAGCTATATTTTCTTTTTGAAAATTAAAAAATGCATGCTAATATATATGAGTTATACATTTCAATCTCCACCTTAGTGAATATATTCTTCACAAGTTGGGTTGTAATAATGTCTAATACTTGAATTTAACAATGGTAATCAACTTTTTTTTTTATTAAAGGGGAAAATACAAAATGGGTTACAAAACAAGTCTGGAGAAACAGATCCCCGACATATCCTCTAAAAGGATACGTTGGCACCTTATGGGTATAGTATCAAAAAATGTGACACCGACATCAGAATGTTCTGCGTGAGTGGCAATCCAGTCGGCACATCTGTTGCTCTCTCGATAAACATGTCGATGAACAACAGACCAATTTCAAGTGATCAGTTCGTGGATACTCGTGACAATGGGGTTGAGGGCCATGGAGCGGTTGTCCGAGGAAGAGATGATATGGTGCACTGCGAGAGAATCCACCTCCAGTTCTAGCCGACGGAAGCCTAGGTCCCAGGCGAGCGATAGTCCTATAAAAACTCCCTAAAGTTCAGCAGACAACGTATCGCACCATATGAGATTCTGTGAGAATCCTCCTAACCAATTGTTGTCCCTATCTCGTATAAGGCCACCTGCTGTAGCCGAGCACCTGGAGCGATTGCATGCGTCGTCTGTGTCTTTACCCAACTAGGTGGCAATTTGCTCCAATCGATGAGTTGCTCTTGACAGGGATGGAACCCTGTATTTGCCCGGCTTTGCCACATGGCAGACTTGTGGATCTGATCTGCAAAAAACAAAATAAGAAAAATAGGTGAGGGAGGCCAAGTGAAATGTTCATCAAAGAGGGATCTATTCCTCCACGTCCAAAGGAGCCAGCACGTCGTGCCAAAATAACCGCCCAATCATGACCCAGAATGCGCCGGTGTTGTTGGAGGTTTTGCAAGAGCCACTGTCGATTCGGCGTAGTGAAGATATCAGTATTAGCGAAGTCCACTGATAAGGTGTCCCACACTTGTCGAGCTTTAATGTAGTCCCGGACAATGGTAATCAACTTTGTTAATATGTCAATTGCATTCTCTAAAGTGAGATTCTTTTCGAAAAAGATCTTTCCATATGTAATTAACTCGGGGAAACCTTATATTTATAATCTTGATCCTTGTATGATACATTTGATTGCTTTCCAAACAAATGACATTTATTAATTAGAGTGTATTTTAACTCCACCTCACTTTCTTTACTAAGCCATAATGCCTCCTTAGTAACTTTATCAACTACCCTATACTTTAGTTATAGACAATGCTACCATAGACTTAAACAATTTCTAGTAAATAGGTCCTTTTTATAAGAGTAAAAAATACCATGTAGTAGACTTCATATTATCCAAATATCTCATATAGTCTAATTTATTATATCCCCCGACTAAAAGATCACCTTACTGACTACTATACACAAACGCATGGTTTCATGTATCTCTCAAGTACTTGAACATCCACTTGGTTGCTTTCCAATATTATTTTTCAGGTTTTGACATGTAGTTACTAACCTAACTAATAGAATAAGTCAAATCTAGCCTAATATAAACTATTGCCTATATTAAACATCTAACAATGATATCATATTGTACCTTAAAATATCATCACCTCTGCATCTTTTTTCAAGCACTAATCTAAGAAAAGTCTAAAATGATTTATCAGTAAAATGTTCATAGGTTTAGCCCTAATCATTCCAAATTTGTCTAGTACCTTCTCAATATATGTAACTACAATTTTTTATAGCTCTTTTCCATATTTTTAGTATTTTCTTAGTATCATCCAAATCCTTTATCTTAAATTCCTTTCTCAACAAGTTTTTTAGTTTGTTCATATCATGCATACTTTTTGTAGTAATTAGCATATTATCTATATATGGTAGTAGAAAAATAAATAATTCATCATTAAGGCTCTTAACATATATAGGATAATCATCTTCACATCTCATATAGCCAATTTAGATCACACAGAAGTTTAACCTTTTATACCATTATTGTGGAAATTATTTCAACCTATAAAGCGACTTGTTCAATTTATACACCTAATGCTCTTTTCTAGGTTGACTAAACGCTTTTAGTTGCTTCATGTAAATATGTTCCTCTATATCACCATAAAAAAATTGTCTTCTCATCCATTTGCTCCAAATGCATATCCAAACTAGTTACTAACACCTTCAAAATAAATAATAAGGCATATCTAACTACTAAAATAATATTTATTATAGTTAATCCTATTTTGTTATGCGTATCTTTTTGCTACTATTCGATCTTTAAATTTTTTCTCTCTTTTTTCTGCTACTATTAACTTCCTCTTATATACCTCATTACACCCTACAAGCCTCTTTTCTTTAGGAAGCTACACCAACTCCTACATTTGATTTTTGTGCAAAGACTTCACCTCCTCCACTGTAGCTCTCATTGATCTATCATTTTCCTAACTATTCATAATCTCTTGAAAGTCAGATGGATCCTTATTTATTGCATTTTACTTTATCTATAACTATACTATGATGATGTCCTTCCCATAACATTATCTATTTTCTATATTATAATTTTCATTCTCTTTCAAGTATAATCCAAGCTAATCTATTTCCATTTATACCACCTTAGTAATGCCCTCTATTATTCCTGACACATTCTCTCTATACGTTTATTTTGACATATGTTGATCATCAAATATTACACCCCCTACTAATCATACTCTATTTCAATGTTGGGTCCCAAAATTTGTATCCCTTCATACCTTTAAGATAGCTAATGGAAATACACTTCTTGACTTTAGATTAAACTTAAACCTCTCATCATTAGAAACATACGTATAAGCAAGATAGGTAAATATTTTTAATTTAGAGATATCTACTTATTATCCACACTCGCTCTGTCACTTTCCCATCTAATGATCTCCATGGCAATCTATTTACAAATTAAAAGTGCCATAGTCTGTTAGTCATTTCTTTCTTATACAAAATTTTAGGGAACCTTATATTCATCCTTAAACATATGACCTTTTCAATTACGAATATGTTTATTCTATTTGAAATATCATTTTGTTATGGTATTTTTCAAATAATGTAGTGACTTTAAATCCTATGCTCCTCACATAATTTTTTAAATTATGAGTACATGTATATAGTCATATCATGTGTTCTCAAGTGTTTAATTTTATTGCCTATCTAGTTCACCACCTTAGCCTTCCATTCCTTAAACTCCTTAAAGACCTCATATTCTGCTTTGTAAAGTATATCTAGACTTTTCTTAAAAATTATTAATTAATGTTATAAAGTGTTAAAATCCAATTAGCAATAACTCTCTAGTAAGGCCCCACACATCAGTATGCATATAGTTTAAATTTTCTTTGATTTTGTGATTCTTGGTCTTAAATCCCCCATAAACTACTTACCAAGTATATAAAACTTATAGAAATCTAACTTACAGTGTTTGATGCCTTTTAATAGGCTCCTTTTATGAAGTCCTGTTATCCTTTACTTACTAAGATGACAATGTCGTGTATACCATAACATAACACTAACATCAATTGACTCTAATATAGAGACCTCTCCATTTATAATTATGTTTTAAATCGATCTATAAATGTTTCACGCTAGTCTTGGCCCTTTTATCATAGTTAATGTACTCTTTACCACCTTAATAATGTCTCCATCAATTTTATAATCAAAATCATCCAAACATAAAGTGCCTAAAGAAATCAAGTTCTTCCTCAAATCTGACACATGTCAAACGTCACACAACTTCCTAACGATACAATTAAACATCTTAATCCATAATTAGTTCAATGATTTTGCAGGCTTTATCATCCCCCAATCAAATAGTGTCAAAGTTTCCTTATGCATATGAAATAAACCAATCCTTGTATAGTATGTGATCTGAGCATCTTGTATACAAAATATATAAGTTCTAAATTTGACTTATTAATATATAAATAATATCTTCATCACTGCGATTTGAGTCCTTGCTTTACACTACATTAGCAAATCTTTGACAAATCTTTAGATTTTCTTATATCATCTTATCTCTTCTTGTATGGATAGTTCCTCCTAATATGTCTAGTTTGTTCACACTTATAACATCAAAAAGTGTCTTTCTACCCTCAGATTTAGATATGAAACTCCTCTTAGACAACTCATCCTTATTTTGCTTGGTCCAAAAATCCTAGTTTCCCTTCAGATATAACCATTCACCTTGAGAAATTTAACAGATATTGAGTCTCTATTGGTTTTAAGCCAATAATATGAATAGTGATGTCCTTGAAACTAACTTTCGCCTTGACCAATGCGAGTATGGTCATTAAATGTTCATATAATATAAGTAAAAAGCAAAGTAGAATAATTACTTTGTCCTCATTTGAATGATAGGTATATATTTTATATATTATTTGAGGTTAATTTACTTGGTATTTGGTAGTTTTATAGCATGTTTTATATTAATCTTATTATTTTTTCTTTGTTTATTTCATTGTCTTATAGGTGATGAATTTGAGAATAAAAGAAAAGATTTATTACATATTTATCGATAGTTGTCTAATTGATAATAATTTAGTCATTTGGAAGATAAGAAAATAAAAAGACATCTTTATAGAAGACTTTTGGAGCTAATTTTAAATCAAAGATGTTAAAAAATAGAGAAGTTAATTGAATAAGGCACAACAAACTTTGTACTTATATATATTCACAAAGGCCTAAAAAGTTGAGAAGCAAAACAAAACTGGCACCAAATTTGATCCTAAAAATTATTGTCAAACTCGTCTTAATTTTATAATTAGAAACAATACAAAATTGGTTCCAATAGTGTTAAGTGTCAGTTATATGTTAGTACATAAAGAATAAAAGCTCCAAAACAAGATCAACACTGGTTTTGGTACTAGTTTGGCACTGGTTCTTAGACACAAATTACAAGGACGTGTGATTTCTAACTTTGAAATCTTCTTTAACTTTATTTTGTTAATTATAAATACTTGTATTAGAATTAACCTAGAGAGCCTCTAGCATCTTTTCGCTTTCTTTTAGTAAACTTTAAAGAGACTTCTTGTTTTATTTTCACAGTTTTGTTCTTTCTTAGCAAAGGAGGAAGATTTGAAGGAAATATTAGAGGATCATGTGACATCTTCTCTTATTCTTTTATTTTTCATCTTTTCTTTTACATCGAAAATTATTTTTATTTTATTTTCATTATATTTTATGGATAGAAACCCTAGTTAAGCTTAGGGATTTAGCTTGTAATGATTCTTTAATTATTTAGATATGATTTGATTATTTTGTTAGTTAAATTTATTCTTTTTGTTCTTAATATTGGATTTGTGATTGGCCTCCATAAATTCAATTTTAAGGATTGTGTGAATGACTGATAGGTGAAGTAGAAATAGGTTCACTAGGAGAAAATGACTTTAAAGATAGAAAATGACAATATCTTAGATTTTAGTGATAAACATATAGATTAACTATTCATGATATGTATTAGGCCAAATTATATATCGAGTGGTGGTAGTTATCTAATTAGATATACATGTGTGCCTTAATGGAGGGAATAGATACTTTAGATTAATTATTATTTTAATGTATATAATCAATCTTGTATGATAATAATAATTCCCTATAAGTGAATCTTAAAGTCTAAACATTTGTTTTATTGATCTTTCTTTGTTATTTTAATTAATTTGTTTCCTCTAGTTTAATAATTAAATTCTCTTAAATTAACTTTGTACTTTATTTAGTTTGTTTTTAAACTAAGATTAATAAATTTAATGATTAATTTTATATGGGATTGATACACTAGAATCAATCAAGTTTAATGAACTATTTCTAATAAACTATGTACGTTTGCAGATATAGAGTAGATCAGGTTTTTGGTTACGTTATTAAGGAGCTTGATTGTTGTTTTTGTTAATATTAGCTTTGTTTCATTTTATTCTTATTTTATTTTCTTTTACTTTTGATTTCTTTCATTTATTTCAAGTATTTGATTCAAAATAAGAGATTCAAGAGTCATATCTTAGATTTTATACTTTAATTTCGTCATAAAATCAATTGAACTCGTAGAAAGAATATAAAAATCAGGAGAGAAGAGATGGTTGTGTGTAAAGAAGATAATCTAGTTGTGGATATAGTGTAGTGATTACAAAATATGCACATAAGGGACATTCAATTGCTAGTGATTAGTACAAGCCTCCTATGTATTAAACTGAGTCTAAGGGCGAGGAACTATAAGCTTAAGCAAGTATATTCGCACTTGCTCCTAACTTTTGGTGTATCACGTAGTAAAGATAACATTCATTAGGGAGTTTTATTCAGTGATCCAAACATTTCCATTGAATGGCCTTATCAAAGACAAGATAAGGAAGAGGTGTTTCTTATACTGCATGAGAGGTCGAGAAAGGACAAGGTTTATCTCGACTGTGGTGAACTCTTTTGAGGAGTGGGATCAAGTTTACGACACATTTATATTAAGATTTTTTCCCCCACACAAGACCACTGAGTTGAGAATGTAAATAAAAAGCTTCACATAGAAGTACGGTGGAGCATTTTATAAAGCTCAAGAGAGATACAAAGCTCTTCTTAAGTAGCTCCCTCATCATCAGTACTCCTTATAGCTAATGATGCAATTCTTTTATAAAGGACTTATTTTATCATGTCAAACTTTGGTAAACACTATAGGTCAAGAGAAAATTTACACAAAAACTATCAAGAGGTTAAAGAAATTATAAAGGCCTTAATAAGGAACTTGTAAATCAAAATGGTAAAGGAAATATAAGACTTTCCTTTATAAAGTGCAAGCATCTTTAGATATAGAAACGTATATAACATATCTGTCAAGTCAAATGAATTTAATCTTAAATTGAGTTATGGGTAATAGGAAGGTGTGCTACCAGTATACCATATATAGACATCTAGCCAATCCCTATATGAATGTCAAGCTCATCTCAATTTATGTTGAGGAAACATTATATAGATACCTATTTAAGAAAGTAGGTGATGAGGAATGACCCCTTTTTTGTCAATTATAATCTGAGGTTGAGGAATCACTCGAATTTTTCATAGAAGGAGCAGGGACTAATTGGATTAGGCAAACCAATGGGATCACCTAAGTTCTAAAGTAGACCTTAGTTTCAATAACAACTATGATAGAGTAATGGCTTGGTGGAGACACTTAAATAGTTTATATCTACTATGGGTATAAAGATTGATAAAGTAGACCACCTTAAAAAATAGTGCAATCTAATGCTACCTTTAGTCATAAATTAAAGATATAAATGAACCAATTAGCTAAGATAGTGAATGAAAGAGGTTAAAAAAGCATCCAAATAACATTGAGGTAAAAACCTATAGATAAGGAATTAGTTCATACGTTTAGGGGTATGGAAACACTTTAATTTGATGTTACTAAAGACAAATAAGTGATGAAGCTGAGAAAAATAGACTAGTAGATCGAGAAAAGATATGCAGTAATAGGTCGACACTAACCAAACTCATCTCCATCTAAGGTCAGTGTTAATATAAACAAGTAAATGGGAAAAAAATGAAACTGATGTTGTTTCCATCTTTAATTGGTGTTAATCATGAAAAGAGACCCAAATGCCTTATATGCCACCAATATCATACCTTTAGAGCATTAGGAGGAAGATAAATGAGGTAATTTTAAGAAATTTTTTAATGCCTTCAGGAAACTTAACATTAACATACCCTTCACTGAATCATTAGCTCAGATGCCAACTTATGTGAAGTTTTCGAAGAGAATGTCTCCAATAAAAGAAAATTAGAGGAGTATGTTATGACGACTTTGACAGAGGAGTGTAATGCTATCATAGATAATAAAGTATCTCAAAAGTGGAATTATTCAGGCAATGTCACTATTCCTTGCAAATTTGGTGACCTCAAAGTTCTCATTTGTTTATATGATTTAGTTGTTAGTATCAATCTAATGCCATTTCACATATCTCGAACCATAAAAAGACATCTTAACCTTAATGAGGATTGATTTAGTATGGATTCAATAGACGTTAATGCGCAAGAAGTCCCAGAGGCTTATCATAATGATTCAATAAAAAACATGTAAAGTTTTAGGAGTTAAACAACAAAATGAGGAGTATGTCATTAGAGATAGAGCCTCTAAGTTTGAAAAAAAGAATTAAAATCATTACCTTTTACCTTAGAAGCACCTAACCTAGATTTTGAGACATTGCCTCCTTATTAGAGGTATGCATACCTAAGAGATTTAAAGATGTATCCTAATAATTCCTTTTCTCTTTTGTGTAGTGTGTAAGAAAGGAATTAGGCTCATCCTAATGGTGATTAGGATAAGTGAAGAGCTAAAAGGGGAGTCTAGCTAAAATATATTCAAAGAAGTACTTACTAAAGACAACTTAATAGTTTTAATCTTTCCTTTAGTTTATTTCACTTCCTTTGTTCTTATTTTGTTTACAGTTTTTTTGTGGGAAAATTTTTGTGAAATTTCTTAGAGTTTTACCTTACTAAACTTGCATAAAATGGGGAAGAATTCTTAACCTTAATTTTTCTATTTGGTTAATTTTCATATCTTATTTTTTTAGGGTAATGTCATGAATAAGTATAAATGACCAAAATTTCTAAGACTTTTTATTAGTTTTTGTGTTAACTATATAATTTCTTTGTTAAATTTGGTTTGAGATGTGTTTTGTGTTTTTTATTTATTAAAACATGTATAGATATCATAATCCTTAGGTTATAGAGAATAAGATTTAGTAGAAAAAAGAAGAAAAAACTAGGTTCAAGCACGAATTGGGGGTTACAATGCATAATTTTTGTCGATCTTTAAAGTGAGATAGGCGCTAGTATTGAAAAAAAAGAGAGAGTGTTTGGAAGCAAACCAAACTAGCACTAGTATGGAAGTATGTTAGGTGCCAATATTATGAGCAAAGAAGCACGCTGGATAATTAGAATGTAATTGGTGCTGATATAAGAAGTGTGGTTGACACTAGTCTTATAAACATGCAAAATTTTAAGTTACAAGATAAAATCGATGCTAATTATGAAGTGTGTGTAGCATAAGTCTTGTCTTGACATTTACAACATAAATAACAAACTCATGATTTTTCCTCCCAAAACCCACCCCCCTCCTTCTTACCTCTTAACTTGAAATTGTAACCTAATCTCGACTTTAAATACCAAATTCAACTTTAAAAATGCTAAACCCCTTCCTCAAATAAAAAGATATCTCATTAGCCATAACCTTAGGCTCTAAAAAGTTTATGCATTTAGTGAGAGAAATTAGGGATTTTTATTTTGAAGTAGTTTTAAGAGGTTTCAAGTATATCTTTCACATTTTACATCCTCCAAGTAAGTTATTTTATTTAGTAGTGCATTGTCATTGAGTATTGAGCTCGTTGAGAAGAATTTTGCAATTATATGTTATTTTTTAGACTTAAAGATAATTGACATAGAATTATGGAATTTGAGTTAATTGTGTTAAATTATACTAAATTGTGGGTTATTTTGCTTGTGGAGTTGTGGAAGAAATGTCTTGGAAATGTGTGGTGATATTGTCAAGTTATGAATTATGGTGACGAGTTGGCTTGATTGATTAAGTACTAAAGGATGCCTCTGAGATATAAGAGAACAATTATAAGAACTAAGGTACCTTCATATGCTTCTTTATTGACATTATCCCCTCTAGAGGAGATTTCGAGGTTCAGAAGTTTAGAGAATATGGAATGGTACACTAAGAGAAGCAACAACCATATGGACATTGAGAAGACCATTATCCCAGATATTGATCGAGTCTTCAAGATCTAGAATGATCTAAGGATTTTACAATTGAACCACTTATTGACTCTTTTAGGCAATTGCTACCCAAGGGTGATGAAGGAATTATATGCACCTGGCTCTTCATTCCTCCATCTAAAGCATTAAGTTTATGATATCAAACGAGACAATAAAGGAGCTCCTCAGGTTGCCAATAGAGGGAGACGAATGAGATTTCATAATGGAAAAACATTAAGGCATTATAAGTAGAGCTAGATGGATTCTTATATAGGTTTGAATTAGGGATCATATACTCTGTGGGATGGATGCACTTTTTGTGTAACCACTTAGCCATCCAACCATGGCTAGTGGCTTACATCTTAAGCTCTAATATCCAACCTTAATCTAATGCTTTAAACCAAATTTGGACCACCGATCTCTACAATACGGACCTCCCTTTTAATTAGTTTGGGCAATATGTTATTGATATAGTTTTCATCCTTGATGCTACAATCCATCAGCATTGTGGTGAGATAGGGCTCACCATATAAGAAGTTGTTCTTTTTAGTGTTGATTAGTTAACTACTTGTAAAGTAAGTGGTGGACCTCTCTTATTTTGAAGTTGTGAAGTGAGGACGTCAATTATATTAATGAAGATTAAACGAGTATATTTGGGTATACCTAAAAGAATAACAAGTATACTAATAGACATATACTTAATAAAGAGTATCCAAATAACCCAAAACAAAAGACAACAAAGAATGATGATAACAAAGATGACAAGGATTAAAGAGGCAACTTGGGGATAGCTAATAAGAAACCAAGAGTTATAGTGCAAAAGTTGGTGTCATTCATCAATAAACTATCTGGAGAGCTTGCAGGTGTGCACGTTAAACTAGATTCCATGATGACATATCTTCAACAATTTCCACCACCTCCACTGCCCTGTGAAATTGCTACTCTCATCCCTTCATGTATACATATAGTTTTATTTAGGATATTTTCTTTGTCTTTGTCTTTGTCTTTTTTTATTGTTTAACTTTTATTTTTGTTACTTTGTTGAATTGAGAATATTAGAAGTTTTAATGCAACTTGAATTTTATTATTTATGAGCCTCCACAGTTTTATTTTAAGTATTATACAGATTTTAAGTATGATTGAGTCCTTCAAGATAAAGAATTTCCACTACAATTGCATAGGTTTTTAAATAGATTTTTTTAATTTCCTTATACTTAATGCACAATTTTGAGAAAAATATTGTTCAAAGTATAGGGGTGGAATTAGATTGATCTAGTTGCATGAAATTTTTTATGATTTTCAAATTTTTAGGTTATGTTTTTTAAAGTTTATTAGTAGTCTTGAGTTGATGACATGAATTTATACATGATCTCTAGTTGAGATTAATTATAAGAACAAGATGTATAATTTGATTAAGTGAATTCCCTCGAAATTTTAACTTTATAAATGTTAGATACAGGAATTTGTTAAGTTATTATGATTTGATTTGACTTGAGTGATCCCACGAGCAATCTGAACCTTCATTCCACATTTCATTTATTTCTTATATGGATTTCTTCTTTGATTTTAAATTTCTAAAACTTGAAGTCCTTATTTTTTAGATTACATGTAAGATGTGTGCAAAAATTAAGATGACAAAGGCACTTGGGGTTTAAGTGTAAGTCAAATTGCCTACCCTTTTATACATTGATCCATTACTGAGCCCTTTGAGTTTTATATAAAATTTAAGCTTTGTATTAGTAACCTTTTTCCTAAAAAATCTTGAGCCTAAAAATTAAGTATTTACTCCCTAGTTCATGATTAGTAATGGTTTTACTTATTTCATGATCAGTCATGGTTTTACTTATGTTTTTAGTGCTTTTGGGAATGGGATACAAGAAAGTAAATGTGAAAAAAATTTGGTAAAGTGTATGAAAGTGGCAATGTAAAAGAGAAATCTCATGCCATTACAAAAAAAAAGAAAAAAGAAAAAGAAGAAGAAATAAATAAATAAAGTATTAAAAATTGATTGGCATGGATTCTTGTTATTTAAAAGTATGGAGGAAAATGAATGTGAAAGAATATAAAGAGTTAGTGGAGTGAAGATTCATGTTTCTTTTAATTTATTGTTATTGCTCAACTAGTTATGAATATTTTTTTCCCTTATTCCTTATTCTTTGTTAGCCTCTTTAACCTTTTAGCCCCATTAGAACCCGATTCAAGTCCTTTTGATTTTTGTTTATAGATATCTATTTTAGTAATGAAGGTTAGATGATTTTCAAGCTTATGTTAAGTTCACTTTCAACAAAAGATGAAAAGATTATCTCACTATATCTTAAACACTTGTGAATGAGTGATTCTTATGAGGATATGTCCATTCATAGTATTTAAACTTGAGAAAAGAGGTGAAATACTATTTATTTTATCTTTTTAGTATCGTGATTTACAAATGAAACATTTTAAATTTTGTAATTTGATTGAAACTTGAATCTCTATATCTTATGTTATTAAATATTAACAACAACAATCCAGTAAAAATCTTGCTAAATGTGGAGTCTGAGGGGGTCTACTACCTTACCCATAACTAGTAGAGAGACTATTTCCGAGTGTTATTAACTATTAAGGTATCTAAGAAGTTTAAGTTAATGTTTGTGGGTAGAATCTAAGTAAATAGTTCCTTCACTAGAGAGACTTAAGGTTTAAAGGCTTGTGGCATGTGCTAAATATCACTATACACCTATAACAGTGGCATTAAAGTTTGTTTTAATTGAATCGAGGTTAATAGTTAGGGTTTATTTGCTAAGTGTCAGGAAATTTGGTAGGTACATATTTTATATGTTATTTTGGGTCAATTTACTTGGTATTTGGCACTTTTATAGCATGTTTTATGTGGATTTTATTATGTTTTATATGTTTAGTTCATTGTCTTGTAGGCGATGAATTTAAAGATAAAATTGAGATATAGTGAAATTTTTCCTATAATTATCTAATCAATGATATTCAAAGTTATTTTAAAGATAACAAGATGGGCAACATCATTATTGAAAACTTTAGGAGCTAATTTTGACTTGTAGATCTCAAAAAGTGGTGGCATAACAATGCACAACAAGCGTTGGACTTATATATAAAACAATTAATTACCTCTTGTGAAGGTATGAGAAACTGACAAGTAGAACAAGACTAACGTTGAAGTTGATCCTAAACCAATGTTGGACTTATCTTAATTTTACTAAGAGAAACAATACAAAACTGTTGTAGGTCCTAACTTAATGTCAAACCTCAGTTACGTGTAGCTATGTGAAGAACAAAAGTTCTAAAACAAGATAAGTACCAGTGTTAGTATTGGTCTTATGTTGGTTTTTAGACACAACTTACGAGGATATATGATTTCTTAAGTTGAAACCCTTTAGAACTTTATTTTTTTAATCCTAACTATAAATACTTGTATTAAAATTTAGCTTGAGTGCTTTTAGAATCTTTAAGCATTCTTCTAACAAACTTTAAAAGTACTTCTTGTTTTCTTTTTATAATTTTGTTCTTTGTTAGTATTGGAGAACGATTTAGAGTAAAGATTAGAGGAGTTTGTGGCATCTTCTTTTATTCTTTTCTTATACTATTTTCTTCTGTATTGAGAATTATTGGTTTAATGTTCATTATGATAATGTAGATAGAAATCCTAGTTAAGGTTAGGGATGTAGCTTGTAAGGATTCTTTAATTATATATGTATAATTTGATTATTTGATTGGTTGAATTTATTCTCTTTGATCTTAATTTTGTATTTATGATTGACCACCATAAATTCAATCTTAAGGATTATATAAAGTACTACCAAGTGAAGTAGAATTTGTGCACTAGGAGATTAAACATAAAGAATGATAATATCTTAGACTTTAGTAATAACAATTTAGATTAACTATGCATAATAATTTTGATTAGTTTAATTTATATATCTAGACATGGTAGTTGCTAATTAGATATACATGTGTGCGTTGACTGAGGGCATAGATACTTTAGGTCAATTATTATTTCAAACTAAACAATCAATGTTATATGATAAGTAGAATTATCTATAAGTAAATCATAAAGGCCTAATGGTTGTTTTGTTGATATTTCTTGTTATTATGATTACTTTGTTTTCTTTAGTTTAGTAATTAAATTCTTTTAAATTAACTCTTTATTTTACTTAGTTAGTTTGTTTAACTAAGATTAATGGATCTAATGACTAGTTCTTTATGGAAATGACACTATAAAGTCACTCCAATTTAGTAAACTATCTATAATAGACTTTGTGCATTTACAAATATAGAGCAAATTAATAGTCACTTCTAACCTCAACAGTTCTCTAAATTTTTGGTTAAACACATTGATATATTCATGCATCTTCATCTTATATAATCTTTACTTCAGATACAACCTATTTGTAAGAGACTTTGATATGTATCAATTCTTCAGTTTCTTCTATTTCTCTATAGACAGTGCAATCTCCTTAACGCAATATATGACCTCATTTGTCAGATAATGTTGCATGGTTCTAGCTACTTACACCTATATCTCTTCTTATTTAAGGGCATCTACATCTTCTGGCTTACTATCTCGTAACTCCTTAAGCATATGTTATTTACTAACAAATATTTCACTCTTTATATTCTACATTCTAAAACTTTTAGTTCCATTTAAACTTCCCCACTTCAAATTTTGCAATCAAATTCGTTATTGTCTTAACTATACTCAAGCAAAAATATAATAGAAAGAAAAAAAGAATAATACAAAAGTTTTTTGATGTGGTTCGGCCAATTGGGTATGCCAACATGCTCGAGAGTCAAAAGCGGTTAATTTTTCTATTAATTAATCATCCACTTGATGAAAATTATAATTTGCTTATATGTAGACTAGGTTAACACATTTACACAAGTATAACTAATTTTAAACTTTATCTAGTATATAATTTGCCTTTTACCAAACTAAATATAATTTAATCATGATTCTAATAAGTTATAGAATCCTTTTGGAGTTTGAAATATATCAAAAACATGTTTGTAGATAAGGTTATCTGTCACAAACATGATCGTGTCTCAAGCCATGTATCTCACTGTTTCTTTTTATAACATGGACATAGACAACTAACACATATATGTCTTATGTTGTGAATCTTTATGGGTTTTTGCATATATAGACATAAATTCCAATATGCTCGTGTTCTAGATTGTATCTCTCTTTTTAAAAAATTTATATCACACTAATACACTTGTATTCTAATATATGTCTTCACCTCTAATTTTTATAGAAGAATACACTCTAATGATGTGCCAAGTCATATTTGTAAGGCAGTATAAATATATATGGTACGACCATTCTAGATTTATGTATTAAAAAAGAAGAAGTAAAAAGCAAGTTGACAACAACTTGCATGCAAGACTATCAACAACTTGCATGCAAGCTGCTAGTCGGTACACAACGGCTTGCTATGCAAGTTGTCACACGGTGAAGAGTCTATCAAAGACCCGCCCTTCCTCCTCTCTTAACAAACATATGCATATCAAACGTGCATAAGATGTGTGGTGAGTTTGAGAGTAAATTTTAGAGAGCCATTTTGTGTGAGAGAGTGATTTTTGGGGTATTTTTAGGAAAAGTTTTTCTAAAAAGGGTGAGTGACAAAATAGTTTGGATATTATCCTAGGGATAATAAATTTGGGAAACACCTTGTGTGAGAGGGTCACTATTTTTTGGTATCATTTTTTACTCTATGCACTTGTTATTTTAATTAGTGGAAGATTTATTTGGAGTTTAGCTTGTGGACGTAGCCCAAATTAAAGGTGAATCACGTTAAATTTTTGCGTGTTATTTCTTTACCTATTTTACCAGTGGCATTTAATTCATAATTTTTCTCAACAAATGGTATCATGGCTAGGTTCGGTTATATGTCAAAGTATTTCTCATCGAAGATGGAGGCAAAAATAAGCAAGATGATTAGCCTAAATGGATCTAATTACGACATATGGAAGAACAAGATGAAAGATCTTTTGTTCGTCACAAAAATGCATTTATCGGTATTTACCACAACAAAACAGAAAAATAAATTGGATGAGGAGTGGGCATTTGAGCATAAGCAGGTATGTAGTTTTACTCGGCAATTTGTTGAAGATAATATGTGTTGGGTCTCGTTACCGAAACCACCTAACTCTTCAAACTTAACTTGCTTTAATACCACTCATGTTGGGTCTCGTTTCCGAAACCCAACTCTTTTGCTTACCAAACCTATCATCAATTCATTTTCTTGCTCTGATATTACTCATGTTGGATCCTGCTTGGCTTCGGAATCCAACTCTTGCTCTAAATCAATGTAAACATACATACATAATTGAACTACTTAAATCTATCATTCATTTCTTTAAGCAACAGAGTTTGAAATATTTTGCTTACATATCAAAAGCCACACCATTGGCTTAATACAAAAATACAAAATAACAAATGAAAAGTAGCAATCCCTTTAGGCTCTTGATCACTTGATCTTCTAGCTATAACCTGAGGATGGGGACAGAGAGGGGGGTGAGCTTGACAGCTCGTGGGTAACAGTTTATAATAAAAGAATAACCAAAAGCCTTGAAAACATTTTTCTTGTCTTAGAAATCTTTCTTTGAATCATAAAAATGCTTACATTTCAAAGTTCTTGTCGTGCACACCAAATTCACAACTTACAAAACATGAATGCATCAACTTAACAATTCAATGATGCAATGCACATCAAATGGCTCGAGAGTTCCGTGGAATAAAACGGCTAAACCGAAGTTTAAACAGTAAATAAAACGAGTCCATTTTTGGATCTCGTGGGCCCAAGCGGGCAGCCGGGAGAAGGCTTTATGTCGACGTGCACGTGACTAACGAAACGTTCCTCTCTCGCCCAAACAAAAGCACATAATCATGCTCAAATCAATGTATCGAATGCTCATACTTTTTCATTCATACAAAATGCCATAACATGCTTCAATGGCATAATATAAAATGTATTTCGAAATTCATCAAAAAGTTCATATACCGAATCACAAAATGATTTTTCAAATCATTCATAACAATAATGCAACACTCATGAAGCAATTTAAATCAGGAAATTTCTTTGATTTAATGAAAGCAATAGTGGCTTATTGATTCTATTATAAACATGTACCCACCTTAATTTCCTTGCTTAAAGACTTGACTTGCTCAAAAGCTTCTTTCCTTGCAAACAACCTGAGGTATCAAAGGTTCTTTCTCTTGTTCCTCTTATCCCTTTTGATCCCTTTAAACAATAACAAAATCCCACTCAATAGGGTTTTCAATTGAAAATCCCTCTAAAGCACAATCACTAAAATGGGTTCTAAAAATACTCAAACCCAAACATTTCTAAACTCCATGAACTACAATCCTTTCAAAAATCTCAAAAGTTTCAAAATGATCTTACCTTCATTCTTCACCAAATGAAGGGATCTTTAGCTCAAATAGAAGCTCTTCTCTTCCTCTACCTTTTCTCTTCTTGAACAACCCCAAAATCTTTCTTGAGGGTTAACATAAATGAAACCCTAGCTTGTTTCTCTTATTTCTCTCTTTCATTCTTTTTCATGTTTTCTCTCTCTTATCTCTTTTCTCATCCACACATTTTGTTTCTCCAGAATCTTCTCATTCCCGTGGTTTTTCTCCATTTATAAGCAAGACAACACTTCTTTTTTCAATTATGCCATTAATGAGTCTAAAAAGTCCATTTTATCCTTCCTTATAAGCTTATGTTCTTTTAAGCTTAAGTGTCCTGCCAAAAATAACCTTGAACATTCTAACATAACCCTTTCTTTCAGAAAAGTGTCCCCCACTATCTTAAGTTTCTAAAGCCTCCAAAATCTTTCGATCTGGTTTAGAGATTCAAAAGATATATTTCAAACATTTTTTTAGACTGCTCTTGCTCATAACAGTATACTATACACAACTTTCATCTGAAATTTACACATCTTAGAGACTGAATCAAGTCATTTGGATGTCTAGAGAAGGGGTTATGGTCAAAAGAAGCAACCATGTTTATGAACTCAATTATACTGGACATGTTTTGGGGAAACAGCCATAACGTTTTGTAAAAATTTCTAATTGAGGTGTTCTTTATATGGTTCGAAAGAGAATTTCAAGAGCTACAACTTTTATGAAGACCTCAAAGGTCAATTCTTTCATCTGAAGGGTCAAAAATAAAAGCAGACGATGATGATGTCATGGGAAAGATAATTTTAAGAGCTACAACTCTTATGGGAAAATCTCCATAACTTTCCCTACAGACATCGGATTAAAGTGTTCTTCATGTGGATGGAAAGATAATTTTAAGAGCTACAACTCTTATGAAGATCTCAAAGGCCAATTCTTACATTTTCAGCCTAAGTGTAGAACATAATGCTGTATTCTCAGATGGAATTGCATATTTACCTAATATTTTGACCATTTTGTTGTGCTAATGTATGCATAAAAATTCAATCAACCAATAGAATTTAAATCACACATA
>JANIHZ010000001.1:7641870-7653517 GCA_027478365.1 Erythroxylum rufum
GATATGTAGAGAAAAGTCTTACAAATCCAATGGTTCAAGAATCAAGTCATTCGGAGGTCTAGAGAAGAAGTTATGGTGAAAAAAAGTAACCATCTTTATGAACTCAATTATACTGAACCTGTTATAAGGAAACAGCCATAACTTTCTGTAGAAATTTCTGATTAAGGTGTTCTTTATATGGTTTGAAATAAAATTTCAAGGGCTACAACTCTTATGAAGAACTCAAAGGTCAATTCCTTCATCTGAGGGGTCAAACAAAAAGCAGACGAATGGATGACGTCATTTTGAGACGATGATGACGTCATCAGACAATACAGATTGAGAAAATCTCTATAACTTTCCCTACAAACATAGGATTAAGGTGTTCTTTATATGTTTGGAAAGAAAATTTTAAGAGCTACAACTCTTATTAAGACCTAAATGGTCAATTCTTTCATTTGAGGGGTCAAAAATAAAAGCAGACAATGATGATGTCATCAGACGATACAGATTGGAAAAATATCCATAACTTTCCCTACAAATATCCGATTAAGGTTTTCTTTATATGGTTGGAAAGAGAATTTCAAGAGCTACAACTCTTATGAAGACCTCAAAGGTCAGTTCTTTCATCTGATTGGTCAAAAACAAAAGCAGACGATGATGACGTCATTTTGAGAAGATGATGATGTCATCAGACGATACAGATTGGGAAAATCTTCATAACTTTCCTTACAAACATCGGATTAAGGAGTTCTTTATATGGTTAGAAAGAGAATTTTAAGAGCTACAACTCTTAGGAAGACCTAAAAGGTCACTTCTTTCATCTGAGGGGTCAAAAATAAAAGCAGACGATGATGATGTCATTTTGAGACGATGATAACCTTCCCTACAGACATCGGATTAAGGTGTTCTTTATATGGTTGGAAAGAGAATTTCAAGAGCTACAACTCTTATTAATACCTCAAAGGTCAATTCTTTCATCTGAGGGGTCAAAAATAAAAGAAGACGATGATAATGTCATTTTGAGACGATGATGACGTCATCAGACAATACAGATTGGGAAAATCTCCATAACTTTCCTTATAGGCATCGGATTAAGGTGTTCTTTATATGGTTGGAAAGATAATTTCAAGAGATACAAGTCTTATGAAAACCTCAAAGGTGAATTCTTTCATCTGAGGGGACAAAAACAAAAGTAGGCGATGATGACGTCATCAGACAATACAGATTGGGAAAATCTCCATAACTTTCCTTACAGACATCGGACTAAATTGTTCTTTATATGGCTTGAAATAGAATTTTAAGAGCTAAAACTCTTATGAAGACCTGAAAGGTCAATTCTTTCATCTGAGGGGTCAAACATAATAGCAGACGATGATGACGTAATCTAACGATACAGATTGGGAAAATCTCCATAGCTTTCCCTACAGACATTGGATTAAGATGTTATTTATATGGTTGGAAAGAGAATTTCAAGAGCTACAACTCTTATGAAGACCTCAAAGGTCAATTCTTTAATCTGAGGGGTTAAAAACAAAAGCAGACGATGATGATGTCATTTTGAGACGATGATGACGTCATTTTGAGATGGAAGCAAAATGAGACGGAACAAAAATGAGACGATGCGGACGTCATACTAAGACAATGATGATGTCATTTTGAGACGGAAGCAAAATGAGACAGTCAAACTGAGACGCAAAAAGATAAACTGAGACGAAATCTAAGGCTGAAGCAATCGAAAGGGCATAACTTTAAGCTCAGATGTCCAAAATTTTCATACTATATACCGTTGGAAGATAAACGAAATATCTACAACTTTCCAGAAGACAACTTTACCAAAATCTATTTATATCAATCCTAATTTGGCCCCTAAATTCCGAAGATGAATTTTTCATTCAACATACTTCTCAAATTTCTTAACTTCATGACAACTTTTAAGGCTCTTAGAGATAGAATTGGAATTTAATGTCTACATACGAAATGTAGCCATATAACTCTAGTTTAATCCAAATCAAGAAGCATCTTGTTTGGACAACTAAAGAAAATGTTGTGGCTAAATGACTGAACCATACTCAGTGAATATTTTCCAGATCATCTACCATATTCTTTCAGAATCTTTCTTTAACATAACTCATACCAAAATCACCTTTTCCTACTCTATACACTCTTCCTTCTTAACTTCATTTCAGATCACTATCATTTAAAAAGAAAAACATAGTCCATGATTAATCATGAGCACTAATAACGAACATACACATATGTATATATTCTTCAGCAACTTAGTATACATATTCATCTTCATTTTTGCTTTCATTTCCCTTAAACTTTCACCCTAATTCTTTCTATTTCAAATATGTCTTATCAACCGAAAAATCATGAATCTATCCACATTTTTCATTCTCTACTTTACTCTTATCTATAAATTCTTGGTTCAAGAACTTTCATTTATTTGTTCTTAACTCGTGACTAATCATCAAAATTTCTCATTCAATAGCTCTAATCTTTCACAAAAAGTTTGGAGTCCAATAATGTGTATAATCATATCTGCAACGAGACTTACGTACGGACGTTATGGAAGAAGCTCAAGGAGTTGTATGCCTTAAAAACTAGTAACAATAAATAATTTTATCTAAAAAAATTAGTACATATAAAATATCAAGAAGGTACCTCTGTGGCAAATCACTTGAATGAATTTCAAGGGATCGTGGATCAATTATTAGGAATGGGCATAAAGTTCGATGATGAAGTGCTTCCCCTTTTCATGCTTACCTCCTTGCTAGAGTCTTGGGAGACTTTAAAGATCTCAATCACCAATTCTGCAGCTGACGATGTTGTTAACATGGAATCTGTAAAATGTGGAATTTTAAATTAAGAGATGAGACGGAGATCACAAAGTTCGACCTCTTCAACACAATCAGAAGTTCTGTTCATAGGTTCTAAGGGAGGAGCAAATCTAGAGGTTCAAATTTCAGAGATAAGAGTAGAGGAAGATCAAACAAATATGTAAATGTTGAGTGCCATCTCTGCAAGAAGAAGGGTCATATCAAAAGGTTCTATCGGAAGTTCAAAGAAGAAAAGAACAAAGGCAAATAAGCCAAGAAAGATGATAGCAGTGAGGATGAACACGCATTGACAACTATCACCATTGATGACTTTCACATCGTCTCATATGATAATGATATGAATAGTGCATCCTATGAGTTCAACTAGATAGGTGACAGTGGTGCCACTATTTATGTCCCATCATATAAAAATTTCTTCTCATCATATACAGAAGGAGATTTTGGTTTCATTAAAATGGGAAATAGCGGTTTAGCCAAATCACTGGAAATGGTGATATTTGCTTAGAAACAGACAATGGCATGAAAATGCCTCTGAAAGATGTCACACATGTTCCTGATCTTTGTTTAAATCTGATATCGGTTAGCATACTTGATGATGAAGGTTTTTACAACGCTTTCAAAGATGGAAAATGGAAACTTACTAAAGCTCCTTGGAAATTGCCAAAGGTAAGAAGTGCTCAAAGTTATATGTGATGCAAGCAAAGGTCTCTAGTGATGTTGTCAATCCAATAGAGAAAGATGATGCAATTGAATTATGGCACAGGAGACTAGGTCATATGAGCGAGAATGGGATGACTCAGTTGGTGGAAAAGAATGCATTATTTGGAGTTAACCAGGTACATTTAAAGAAGTGTGCTGATTGTTTTGCAAGAAAGAAAATATAGTTGCTTTCAAAAGTTTCCCTCCTTTCACAATAAAGAATGTGTTGGATTTGGTACACCCAAATCTATGTAGGTCAATACCAAAGTCACTAGGACGTGCCCAATAATTTGTGACTTTCATTGATGACCATTTTGGGAAGACGTGGGTATGCACCTTAAAGACTAAAGATAAAGTGCTAGATGTTTTCAAACAATTCCATGCCTCAGTTGAAAGACAAACTGGGAAGAAGTTGAAATGCATTCAAATAGACAATGGTGGAGAGTACACTGGACAATTTGACATCTATTGCAAAGAGCATGGTAATTGACATTAGACTACTCCTCCTAAGACACCACAGTTGAATAGTTTAGCTTAGAGGATGAACAGGACTTTGATGGAGAGAGTTAGATGCCTACTTTCACATGCAAAATTGCCTAAGACATTTTAGGGCAAGGCTTTATTCACAATAGTTCATGTATTAAGTCGCTCACCATACATCCCTTTACAATCAAATGGTTCAGAGAAAGTATGGTCAAGGAAGAATATTTCCTATAATCATTTAAATTATTTGGTTGCAAAGCTTATATCTATATCCCTAAAGATGAGAGATCCAAGCTTAATGTCAAGACTCTCCATTGTATATTTATTAGTTATGGAGAAGATCAATTCGGTTATTAGCTTTATGATCTAGTCTAGAAGAAGTTGATTCGAAGCCGGGATGTTACATTTGCCGAAGATCAAAGTATTGAAGATATTAGCAAAGTGAAAAAGGATGTTCCAAGAACTGATAATGACCCGGTGGATTTAAAGTTAATTCCTCCAAAAACGGTGCGAAGACGATTTGGAGATGAAGCTGAAAATCGCCAGTTGAACTCAGCTGATGATGATGCTCCCATTCAAAACCAATCAGATGAAGATTCTAATGAAGATGATGTCTATAATCAACCACCACCATCAGGGATTGCTTAGGTTCCAATAAGGAGATCTACGCGACTAAGATAAGCCACTACTAGATACTCCAGTAATCAGTATATGTTGCTTACTAATGGGGGATAACCTAAATTTTTTTAAGAGGCTATGATAGATGAACATAAGATAAAATGGGTTGAAGCCATGTAAGATGAGATGAAGTCCTTGCATGAGAATAAAACTTTTGAGCTGGTGAAGTTGCCAAAAGGCAAGAAAGCCTTGAAAAATAAGTGGGTGTTCAAGATTAAGAATGATGAACACAATTCTCATCCAAGATTCAAAACTAAATTGGTTGTTAACCAATTCAAACAAAGAAAAGGTATTGATTTTGACAAAATATTTTTACCAATTGTGAAAATGACATCCATCCATACAGTGCTCAGTTTAGTAGCAAGTCTAGACTTAGAAATCGAGGAATTGGATGTCAAGACAACCTTTCTACATGGAGATTTAGAAGAAGAGATATATATAGAGCAGCTAGAGGGTTTCAAGGAAAAATGGAAAGAGGACTATGTGTGTAGATTGATGAAAAGCCTTTATGATTTAAAACAGGCACAGAGACAGTGATATAAGAAGTTTGAAATAATTATGGGGGAGAAAAGTTATAAAAAGACTACTTCAGATCACTGTGTTTTTGTACAAAAATTCTCTGCTGATGATTTCGTTATCCTTTTACTTTATATGGATGATATGTTGATTATTGGCCAAAACATCAACAGGATTAACAGTTTGAAAAGGTAGTTAAGTAAGTCTTTTGCCTTGAAAGACTTGGGGCCAATAAAACAGATTCTTAGCATGATGATTATTAGAGATAAGGATGCCAAGAAATTATGATTATCACAAGATAAGAGAAGTATATTGAGAAAGTACTTTAAAGGAAAAGTACTTCAAAGGTTCAACATAGATAAAGCTAAAGTGGTTAGTTATCCTCTTGCTAATCACTTTAGGCTGAGTACTAAGCAATGCCCTTCGATGGATGAAGAGAAGGAAGAGATGATGAAAGTCCCCTGTGCTTCTGATGTTGGAATTTTGATGAACGCCATGGGATGTGCACGATCAGATATTGCTCACGTAGTTAGAGTAGTGAGTAGGTTCCTTTTAAATCCTGTAAGGAACATTGGGATGCTGTGAAGTGGATTCTCAAATATTTACGTGGTACTTTTAAAATATGCTTATGTTTTAGAACTACCAAGCTTGTGATAGTTACTTACATAGATGCAGACATGGCCAGTGATGTTGACTCGAGAAAGTTTATTTCAGATTACCTAATTATCTTTGCAGGGGGATTTGTGTCATAGAAATCAAAATTGCAAAAATGTGTTGCTCTGTCCACCACTAAATCAGAATTTGTTGCTGCAACTAAAGCATGCAAGAAGCTCCTATATATGAAGAAGGTCTTAGATGAACTTGGTTTTCAGCAGGATAGATATCAACTATTTTGCAACAGTCAAAGTGATATTCACCTTGGGAAAAATTCCTCATTCCATTCAAGATCAAAGCATATTGATGTGAGATATCACTGTATCAGAGAGGAGTTAGAGAAGAAGCTATTACAGCTTAAGAAGATTCATACGAATGAGAATGGATTAGATATGATGCAAAATTTTTACCCAGGGAAAGTTTGAGTTCTATCGATCATCTGTAGGAATGATAGTAAACTCTATAGTTGGTAGGGGGAGAATTATAAGGCGCAGTATCATTATAGATTTATGTATTCAAAAAAGAAGTAAAAAGCAAGTTGACAACAACTTGCATGTAAGACTATCAACAACTTGTCATTTTAGATTTATGTATTTAAAAAAAAGAAGTAAAAAACAAGTTGACAACAACTTGCATGCAAGACGGATGGTCTTTTATAGGCCTTCCACTGTGTGACAGGGTCTATAAAAGACCCTCCCTTCCTCCTCTCTTAATAGACATATGCATATCAAACATACATGAGATGTGTGGTAAGTTCGAGAGTGAATTTTAGAGAGCCATTTTGTATAAGAGAGTGATTTTTGGGGTAATTTTAGGAAATATTTTTCTAAAAAGAGTTAGTGACAAAATAGTGAGGATATTATCTAAAGATAGTAAATTTGAAAACATCTTGTATGAAAGCGTCACTTTTTTGTTGTATCATTTTTCACTCTTTGTATTTGTTTTTTTCATTAATGTAAGATTTATTCAGAGTTTGGCCGTGGATGTAGCCCAAATTAAAGGGTGAATCACATTAAAATTTTACATGTTACATGTAGCCCAACTGTTGATTTTGGAAGTTAGCAATTTTTTAGTATTCCAGATATCATTATACAGCCGATGAGACTTACTACTTAATTGTTAACATCATGGAACATGATACTTGTCATAAAAAGACAAGTCTTCAAAAAAAAAACGAGAAAAAGAAAGAAAGACGTAAGCATGATTTTGTGGTTTGCCTCCTCCAAGAGATTATAATTGAGAATGCCTTTGTTTTATTTGCTCGAGCCTGATTCTCCAAAGAAATCTAATAGAGATGGCATATAAATACAATCATTGTAGTGATTGTACTAATAACTCATAATGTAGGGCCAAAACCCAATGATTAGGATTAATAACCAACGGGGCACTAATCCTTGGTTTTTAACGTTAATTAAAGTAACTCAACAACCGACTTCATGAGCACAAGAGAAGAACGATCAATGGGGATAACTCCATACTTTGGTTTTATCTTTCTGTCGTATTTAACATTGATTTGTTCAAACGTAATAAATTAATCCTACAAAAAACTACGCAGCGGAGAATATTTAGTTTAAAGAAAAAATCTTACGTTGAAGAATCGCTGGCCTCCCATGCTTCTCTACAAAACTCACTTTCAGCTTCTTCTTTTTTGTTCCCGACATCGTAGTACCCTGTCTTTGGGATTTATTCATACCTCTTGTGGGGTCTTATTATGACTCCAATATATTCAGATAGTTTACATGTTGCCATTGGATTTCCAGTCGTAAACCGGTCCAGGTTCCCCAACTTGTACCTTAAAATATCAAGGTTTTTCGTTATGAAAGGTGGATAAAACTCGATTAGGTCATGCCGAGAGATCTAAAATGACCAGAAAATAACTAGTACCAATCTCATTTTTATTAGTAGAAAAAAAAATATACATCCTGACTCAAAGGGGCAAATTAGTTGAGATTCGCACAAGTTATTCTAAAGATTATTAATAGGGTACTTCAAGGAAAATAGAAAAGGATGTGTTGCACAATTCGACTAGGGACATTTAGAAAACCTATCTATCCTTAAAAATAAGGAACAGGTCAATCCTAAAACGAAGATTACACTACAAAATCTATATTTAGTTTAATTGAATTTGATTTTATAAATACTTTATTATTGCTGATATTTTTATATATTTATGTATCTAAAGTCTTTTGCTGTTGACACTTTGTTTTCATATTTGAGGAAATGTCTTTTTAAACAATTGTAGGTGACATACTTGTTTGCAGTTTAATTCTTTAGATTTTGCTTATGTTCTCTGAGTTGTACTCGTAATTGGTTATTATAGACTTAGATTTAAGTTTTAGAGTTGTTTAAGTGAAGGAGATAATTAAACAAAATAAGAATCATATTTACTTATCATATAGTAAGGTTAATATTTTCACTTTTTAACCTTTTGTTTTGTGTTTATGTTATATATTTACATTTTTGCTTACTTGTAACTTAGGTTAGATCAGGTGTCCTTAGCTACGTTAATTAGTATGTCAATCACGGTAGAAACTCAAACAATTGTCAAGGTCTATCTCCCTCGCTCCTTTACTGCAGTGGATTGAAGAAATTAAGGTGAACAACTAAGCCTTGAAGTCTCATCAAGGCTTGAACAACTAATTAGCCTAGAACAACTAATCATATGAAATGATGAGGAATTGACCTACACTGTTGTGCTAGGCAAAACGTACAGTTACCATCACTTTGGTCAATATTAGGTAGATTAAGGACAAGTGCGAATTGCATTCCGAGGACAATTAGTCAAAAAGAAAAACTAAAAAGTTAAAAGAGCATCAAAATCAAATTTCGTAGGTAGAAAATTAAATATGAGTTGACACACCCCCAAAGGAAAACAAGAGCTGAAGGGAGAAAAGGAAAGGAACGAAGAAGACACCAAGAAAAAAGAGATCAGTGAAAAAAGGTTGACGTGGAGATACCTTCATGATGAATATATTGACCCAACTATAGAAAATGCACTCTCTAAGATCTGTTTGCATTATTGTATGTAGGATTCATTGAAAAGAAGAAGTTTTGGTAAAGTTCTATCGAAGTAAAAGGAATTTCTAGGGGGGAAAAGAGAGAAAAGAACTAAAACATTTTTTTAAAAGGCGACCCTTATTTTTTTACCAACTCTTTTGACTCTCTCTAACCCCTATGCAACCGAAACTTCACATCACCTTGAAAATAACCAAAAAAACAAGCGTAAGGTACTCTTTTTTATTATGTTCTTGAGTGCCTTACCAGCGTACTGTGGATTTGGAGAGAACCGAAGGTCCAACTAACACGATTGACCTCTACGATCCTCCCATTATCTTTCCATTTTCAAGCATCGGCGAATCAAAGATCTTGTGTTTTTTTACGAAATTTGTGCTCTTGATGACATATTTACGTAGTTGTTTCACTCCTTTTGTCTAGTTTTACTACTTTTCCTTCCTTTACTATATGAAAACTATGCATCGTTATACTTTTGGCTGTTGAGAAGCTTGGCATTCACACTTTTGCTGTTTGCGTTGCAGGAAAGTTTTCTTTCATAGGATATGTCTGCAATTGCCTTATATCAAGATAATTCCCTCAATTTATTTTTTGTTTAACACCTGCAAAAGGGAGATAAAGAGCATCAGGAAAAGACTTATGATGCTTAACTCATATAAGGAAAGTCGTAGGTTTCCAATGTTTTATAGAAGGGTTAGGAGCATGGCGGTCGCAATTAAATAGTGTTATAATGATAAATTATTCAGAATAACTAATCTTAAAGTACTCAACTTTTCAGGATTTTAATATTTTAAAATTTTAACAATTTAGTTAAAAAGTTACTTTTTGTTGATATAGCTAGCAAATAGACATTCAAGTAGCATTTGGTAGACATATCATGCCATCAAAAATAACCTTTTAAACTGAACTATTAAAGTTTAAAAGGTTAGTAATTCAATTGAAAATTTTAAAAGTTTGAGGATTGGATTAAAAAAATCTTAAGAAATTAAAACACCTATGGATATGTTATCCTTAAATTATACTTTTAATCTTGAACCATGTGATTTAACTTTACAATAGTAACTAAAACTATTAAAAATATTAATAAAATGGTCAAACTTCTAATTTATTATAAAAAATAGTCCACTTTTAATTTTTTTCATTAACAATGTTCACAGAGACCTTCATGTAAACTAGTCAGTTTATACATCAACAACATACATGTAACATTTCAAAAAAATTATAAAAAATTAAAATAAAGAAACATGAATAAAAGAGAGAAAACTTTATATTTCACAATCTCAATCCTCTTTTTCTCTAATAGAGCAAAAGAAGGATACAAAAATTGACTCAAGAGACAGATTTCACTCATTAATAAATAAATGACCAAGAACTTTAACTCTAGCAGAAGGGAAAGATCATTTAAAGGAATGAAGAGAAATTAAGGAGTCCTTTTGTTGGCCCCAAATTCATTTCCTATTGCTTAAGCATGATTTCAAATTATATTTTAAGATTTTTGATTGATAAATTGTTTTGGGTTAGCATTTAATTAGAATGTCTATTGTTGGAAGATTTAATGCTTAGATTGATGGAATTAGAATTTATTAAAGGATAAATTGAGATTAAATTAAGAGAATAGTTTGTTGTTAGTAAATTGAAAGAATAAGAATGAGTATGGGCATAGTTGGAAGTTTACTTAAGTTAGGAAGACATAAGGCTTACATGGAGGGGTAAAGAGGTCTTTTTACCTTCAATTAAAAGAAAGAAGGAAACAAAGCAATTGTCTAGTGTGAGGAGAAGAGAAGTTCACGAAATTACAAAGAAAAGGGAGAGTGAGTGTTCGGTGGAGGAAAGAAGAGAAGAAGAAGAAGAAGATGGCTTAGGGTTATGATTTTCTTTGCTGTGGAAGTGTGATTCTAAGAGTTTTTCAAAGGGAAAATCAAAGGGGAAGATTAAATCTCCCATTAGAAGCAAGAAGAAAAACGTGGAAGGAGTTTCTTTTGGAGGTAAGTTGTTTTCAAATCCTTTGATTTTTGAAGGAGGTTTTAGTTCCAAAGGTTTAGGAAAATCATGGCTATGTTGTTCTAGGATGAAAGTCATACTTTGTTTCATTAGGTTTTCCGATTTTGTAAGATTTCTATTGATTAGGGTTTTGTGATTTTGAAGAAGAACCAAAGAGGCAAGAGGAGTTAGAGGAAAGGTAAATTGACCAAGCTTAAAGCAAAAGGATTTAGGGTGGGTGACATTTTAATAATTGAGTTTATAAGATAATTAAATTTCTTGTTATAAATGCAATTTAATGCTTTCCAATAAATTACCAATTTTGCATTTATTACTTTTTGGGATGGTTTAAAATTGTACTATGTGTCTTTTGTATGTAAATAAATTGTGGGAACATTGGCAAAATTGATTGTCAAGTGAAAAAGAATGGAACATGTGATTTCGGAAAATTGCCATTTTGGACAAATATGCGTGAAATATGTGAAATGCAAGATTCTATGGGTTTGTGGTGGTCCCTTAAGAGTCAATTGCATTTGTCTGTTTATAGGCTTCTCCCGCTTATCCGCTAGTGGCATTGGAGCTCCTCACGGACTCCCATAAGTTCACGACTACATATGACCACTTCGCAGAAATGTGTAGTACGTTCTGTTTGGATCCACCCGAACCATCTTCTATGTGCTTATGTGACATTGATTTGTTTATGTTGATTTCGTGAATGTTGTGATGAATTAAAAATGTTGGGAATTTCCTTATGGCATAAATGATTATTGTAAAGTTTGCTTTGAAAATAATTGTTAAAGAGT
>JANIHZ010000001.1:7708901-7719242 GCA_027478365.1 Erythroxylum rufum
TAGCATAATTTATCTTCATATAAGATTTTCTTTTATATAATTAAAAAGAAAAAACAAAACAAAAAATGAAGAACTTCTCCCATAATAGAATATTAAATTGAAAGAACAATAATAGATAATTAGAGGAGTAATTGAAAATTTTCCAGTGTGAATTAGGAGAAAGCTTAAACTATACCAACAAAAAAAAGATGCTTTCTTTGTTAAAAAGATTAGAATAAGAAAGAGTATAAGGGGGGAAGTAGTATAAATATCATAAGAAAAAAACCTATGATTAAAAGTTCAACCAGTTTGACCGATTCAGCCGTAAAAATCTTGAATCATCTAACTTTTGAGTTTGATTTTTAATTTTTTAATTTGATTTACTTTAATAACTCTTATTGTTTAAAAATCAATCAGTTTTTTAATTAATTAGTCAAGTTTTATAAATTAAAATAAATCAATTAATTTTATTTAACAATATCTTTTTTTTAATTAAACTTTAAATCTTTCGATAGGTAAAAACAATCTCTTTCAATTATATCTTAAATTTTTAATTTTATTAACGTTTAGATGATTTTACGAGGGTCTAATATGAAGTATTATAAAGATGAAATACCTTTTAAAGTGATTTTTTAGTTTGGACATTCTCTTAAATAAGGAATGGACTTGCAGAAGTATTCTCTCATAGATGTATTAAAAAAACATGGAGGATTGATCTCTTCCATGACCAATATCACTTATTTAGGTAATCCATATCCTCTTTTCCTAGGTTCTTTAAGCAGCAGGAAGAAGAAACCCAACTTGCCTCTAATTCACCTAAATGAGGTAGGGTGACCAAATAACAGTGTCTTGACTTAAAGGACCTCTTCCCTGGTTCCTTGACCTGGTGTTTTACGCCATTTGATGGTTGACTGACCCATTCAATTATAACCACGACTCATTCAAACTGCCTTTATATGAAATAACCAATGAGACCAAACTAAGTAATTTAGTTATTTTAACTAAAAATTACAAACTTTGAAAATATAGAGGAGATAGATTATGCCAGAAACGCAGCTCCCTCCAATTCACTGCACGACATCCCCCAAGTTTGGCCAATCCTCCATCAAATGAATTCAATGACCCGAGTATGTTTTTCATTAGGTCCATATGCCTTAACTAAAGGTTCCCATATTTTCATTTTTTGGAAAACACGGAATGTTATTGACTTTTCCTCTCTTAAGTAATTCGGTTGGTTTAAGTTTAAACAAATATACTCTAAAAAAACAAAAAGCTGCCAGCTAATCAATCTTCTTTGATTATGATTAGCTTTAATATTATATTTTAAACGACTAGAAGCTGATCCTATAAAAATCAGACACAAACTAAACAAAACATTAACATGCATGCCTTCCAATCTCAAGCATCTAAATGACTATTTTATTTCTTTATCGGTAATCTATACTAGGTCAAGTTAAAATGAGCTTCTATTATATTACCATGCTATTACATGATGCCCTCCCTATTCTCTGGATTCTTTGTTATCTAATATTCTGTCATTATAGAGAAGTCGCCACGCGTTTTTCTGTTTATAATATTGAACTATTCCATAACCTCTGGCGATTATCTATTGCCCCTGCCATGTGAAACTATTAAAACCCCTCGCTAATATTAATATTAAAAGGAATCTGAACTAGTTTACAACGTTGACAGCTGCACGTTACGAATCAAAGTTTGTGTCCTCGTTAACTAGCATGTATACATAGCACGTAGACGTAGTACCCTTAATTGTTTTCGATGTGCGCAAATTTTGATCTTAATATGTCCCTCCTAACTAAAATGGATAACTATCAGTTAGCCTTAACCTAATTACTCAATTTCCAGAAGTAATATAGCACAGGCTTGTAGATAAGTGAAGAGGAGCTTAATTATTAGATATGACGACTTGTAATCGAATAGCAACAACTATTTCCAAAATTGGCTAAAATACCAGCATCGATGTGGCGTGGAAAGAGTAGAAAAATTACAAGGCCGGTGACCGGGCACAGCGGAGAAAAATGGGACGCTAGATCCAACCCAGAATGCCACGTGTCCAGAGGACAACAATGTTGTACCCATTTTTTAACGTTCAAATCAGCACGTTGAATTTTGGTAAATTACATGGAATTAAATGATGATTATTGCTAATTTATTGAACGATAACATTATTGTATTGTTGAGTACTCTTTTATATTTAAAATAAGTGTCTTTTTAGAAAGATATATATAATCTGTATAATTAAAAATGTGAAAAAAAAATTAAAGGATAATTTTAAAAATAAAATTATAAATATATATAAAAAATTACAAATAAAATTTATTTTAAATAATTAAAATTTTCCTAAAACGATATTTATTTTAAATAAAAAAGAGTAATAATCTCCGCAAACTTGACGGAGACAAAATCGAGAGGGACACGACACAGTTGTCTTGAGCCGGTCAGGTCAAGAGACGCGTAGGCGTAGGGTAGAGGCAACGCAATCATTTACCAAGTTACCCATGGACGAGTCTTCCAACGAGCAAATAAATAGGGGCGTTATAGTCAAATAAAAATAGGGATTTTTGGAAGGCTTATTTTATATTGTTATATATATATTGGACATGTTTAGTGGGTTTCTCTTCCATTGTAAAAAACGAGTGCTTTGTTTCCAACTGCCCCCCACTTACAGAGAGGCCACATACTACTCCTTGTTTTATCGTTTTCGTGTTTCTATCTCTCCGTGGAGATAGAGAGAGAAAGAGAGAGAGAGACTGACTGACCCATTGTTGAGTTTTAGTTTATTCCATTATTATAAGCTTTGAAAGATCGTTATTTTGGAGATTCCTGAGGGAACCCTCTGTGGCAAACCCGCAGTTGGTTTATAAAGAAAGCAATCTTTTTTTTAGATAGTGAAAAAGGGTGGTGGAGAGAAGAGGGAACGGCTACTTCTTGCGTGTTCTGCTGCTGATAAATACCGGAGATCGAGGACGGTTGACGGCGGAAGAGACTGCACTGTTTTGCAAATTCGCCACCGGGTTTCGTGGTGGCATTTCTTTGTTGGGTGGCGTGAGCGTAGTGGATGTTTTGGACTTTTTTGTGAAGAGAGTTGATATATTTGAAGTGGGGAGGGGGTTTTGAGATTGGTGGGATTTGATTCTCATTATCAGGGATTTCAACGAACAAGAATGTCGTGGATGATGGGTGAAAGTGGGAGCCATTACTGCTCAAAGAAGACTGATGATATCTGTGGAGAGGTTTGTGGCCAGGTACTTGTTTCCTTTAAAATAATGTTGGTTTTTTTGTTGTTGTTGTCGAATTTGTGGGATTTTGGGGCCAATTGATCTGTCTCGTGGGTGATTGTGATTTGTAATTTATTTGCATTATCTAAATCTGGTTTCTCTCCGATGGGGAAGTTTGAGGGAGGGTTTTTGAGATGTAAAGTTTGGATCTTTGAATTTCCATACGAAGGGGGATGTTTCATGTGCTTGTCTACAAATATCTCTGATTATAATCCCTGCGGCTTAAACTCGGTCCAATATCGATTTGGATTTTAAGTAGTTGCAATTTTGGTGCTATGCTTGTGAATTCATGGACTTCGATTTATATTCAACAAACTGTATTACCGAAATTCTTGATTTTGTGGATTGTAAATTGCTTTTACATTTTTTTGCGTCTTACTGCTGGAACCATTGGTCATAAATATCGTTGTTTTCTGGGGTTTATGGGGCAACTGTAATGAAAATGATGAAAAATTCATTTTAAAGAAACCACCTCTAGACGAACATTCTTTATATACCTCCTATCCTTTCGTTATAAAAGAGGTTTCGTAAGTGGGTTCACATCACTTATATAACATGATTATCTGAGGTTGGCATATGGAATCTAGTTAATTACATGTACAAGTATCATGAATCGAGTTTGTCTCGTTCGTTTCCTTTCATGCTTACAATTTTGACTTAGACTGGGGATTTTCCAATTATGCAGGATTCAGGCCGAGTTTTGAGCATGTCCAGAATTCGCTGTATTCTCCGTGGTGTTGATTTGAAGACCTATTTGTTTCTTTTTATACTGGTGCCAACTTGTGTGTATGGTATATACGTGCATGGCCAAAAGATCTCATACTTCCTCAGGCCACTTTGGGAATCACCACCTAAACGTTTCAATGAAATCCCCCATTATTATCATGAGAACGTTTCTATGGAGAATCTGTGCAAGCTCCATGGTTGGGGAATTCGCGAGTTCCCAAGACGTGTTTATGATGCAGTGTTGTTCAGCAATGAGGTGGACATTCTTACCATCCGATGGAAAGAATTGTATCCATATATAACACAGTTTATTCTCCTTGAGTCTAATTCCACATTTACTGGGACTCCGAAGCCTCTCTATTTTGCCAACTTCCGAGATAAGTTCAAATTTGTTGAACCTAGATTAACTTACGGAACCATTGGGGGCAGGTTTAAGAGAGGAGAGAACCCATTTATTGAGGAAGCTTATCAAAGAGTTGCTTTAGATCAGCTTATAAAAGTGGCTGGGATTTCTGATGATGACTTGTTGATTATGTCAGATGTTGATGAGATACCAAGCAGACATACTATTAACCTCTTGAGGTGGTGCGATGGCATTCCTGATATCCTTCATCTCCGCCTCAAGAATTATCTCTATTCCTTGGAGTTTCTTGTGGATAGTAACAGCTGGAGAGCTTCAATTCACAGGTATCAGACAGGGAAGACACGATATGCACATTATCGCCAAGGAGACACCATCTTGGCAGATGCAGGGTGGCACTGCAGCTTTTGTTTCCGTCGTATAAGTGAGTTCATATTCAAGATGAAGGCTTACAGCCATCATGACAGAGTTAGGTTTAAACGTTTCCTGAATCCTGAAAGGGTCCAGAGAGTGATATGCAAAGGTGCTGATCTGTTTGATATGCTTCCAGAGGAGTACACATTTAAGGAAATCATCGGGAAAATGGGACCAATTCCTCATTCCTATTCAGCGGTTCATTTTCCATCCTATCTTTTAGAGAACGCTGATAAATATAAGTTTCTCTTACCTGGGAACTGCTTGAGAGAAAGTGGGTAATTTTCATTAAGGCTAGGAGGAGCTGCAGCCTGAGCGACTCTGTACTGTGAGGGGTCCAACAGAACATCTGAGGTGATCTGCCACCAATGTCGTCATGCCATATGTCCACCTACGTTTGGAAGACATATCCGGAGAGTGGGGCAAATGCTTTCATAACTACTGTCAGATTATGTACATAGCTTCTTTGGTTTGATTTTTATTCAAATTGGGGCATGTCCATCCGACTGGGCAAAGACCCGCATTATCTAGCACTGATGCGACTACATGGTTCTCCGCATACTCTGAAATGTGTGGTCTGAGGTTCAGCGAATCCCCTTTCTGGGAAGTTTTGTTCCGAGACATTGTACTCAATATCCTAACTCCATGATCGATAGCATTCTGATTTTCCTATATGATTTTTTTTTAGGCCGTGAATGTTTTATCAAAATTGATGCAAAAGGATCCCTTTGCATGAAAGATTGACGGGTAAGGACAAAAATCACCTCATTAGTGAGAGAAATTAAAAAAAAAAAACTAACAATAACTTCTATGCGGCAAATCTTGTACACATGGGCCAATAAAATTTAAGTGATGTGGATTCCAATTTTAATTGAATTCAAAACTTGCCTTTTACCCTGATAATCTTTTAAACTCGAGCTAAATCAACCTAAAAAATTTTCAAATGTATTTTTAACCTAATTTCTCCAAATCTCCTTCAATTAAGCGTCGTAAGCAACCAAGTAAGAGAAGCCATAGAGGAAGTACCATAACCAAGTAGAAGAAGCCTAAGGAAGCAACTATTAGACCCTTAGTTCGGAGATAATGGAATTATGCGAGCATTGACAAGTCTTGACCAATGTTTGACTCGCAGAACAACGAAACAAGATAAAGACTTGCAAGAAGGCAAGGAAGAAGAGGGGTAATATAGCATTAACATGCATTGGTGCACATTAACAGAAATTTTTTATGAGATGCAAGATTCAAATATGAGATCAAAAGAAGGCTTGAGATGGATAATAGGTGGAAGGTTAGCTGAATCACACATATGACGAGAATATGCGAGAGTTTCGAGGTAACTTAGTGAGTAGATCAAGCATGGTGCAAATTTTAGGAGAGTTTTGGACCTTGTACGAGCTGACTTGGCTAAGATTAGGTTCTTAAAGGACTAAAGACTTAGTGTGTACCCAAATGGACGGACTATGACTAATGAAGTTGGCATGGGAAAGCATTGGACGGATTAGTGTGCTATTAGCTTATCATCAACGAATAGAGATGAGAAGATCTTGGATGATGTGACAGATAAGATCATAGTGGATGAACATTATCTCTAAGAGATAAAGATCATATGGAAGGATCATCTGAAGATAAAGGAGATCTCTGTGGATATGGATAGATCATTCCTAAGTAGAAGTTATCTTTCATCTTGCTAGTTGTGATGTAACTCAATCCTATTAAATAGAGTCCTAATTGGATGAGGATGTCATTCTATTGATTAGTGTGATGTAATTTAGCAAAGATAAGATATGATCTTAGCTAGTAGATTTATATTAGGATTTTAACTTGGTCACCTGGAGGTGCATATAAATAACTTATTTGAACCTCGCTCTTCTTAGACACACAGAGAGAGGGAGATTGAGAGAGCATCCTTTGTATACTTTGAGGGAAGTAATAAAGGTTGATGTTTATCATATCTTTTTCTTGTTCTTATTGTTGCCATGAATGTTTAGTTCTTTCGTAGTTTTTTTGCAAAGGTGTGGTAGTAAAATATTGTGAGGGTCATGAGGCGTTCGAGAATAAGTAAGTTAGTTAACGGTCACAAGAAAAGGATGAATCTTGCTTTAATAAACCTAAGTGAGATTATCGTGCAAAGGGATTGGCGCAAATAGTAGATAAGTTGGTGCTTGAAGGAAAACCTTTGTAACAACTCGTATCAGAGCTAAGTTTTGATATCACGAGGGGTAGTAATTTGACGAAGCATGTCAATCGATTGGAGGCACTCATTGGTTTGATTCCTCAAGGGAAGGAAGAGGTGACGCTTTACAATACTCGATTTGAGATGTTGGAGGCACGAATCCAATAGTTGGAACATTAGCAAAGTTGATGAAGGCAAAAGACAACTCTAGATTTGAGATCATGATCCTAAGGAGTGCCATTGCAACGCAAGATGTTGTAAGTGTTGAAAGCACTTTAGTGAAGGTGCAACAACCATAAGTTTTTAACGACAAGTAGAGTACCAAAGAACTCGAAAATTTCTTGTGAGACATGGAGCAGTACTTTATAGTGGTAAAGGTGGCTAATTCGAAGAAGGTTTTGATCACGACGATGTATTTAGCGAAGGATGTAAAGTTGTGATGGAGAATGAAAACCTCCAAAGAAATTAGTGCGGATAGAGCTCCCATCGACACTTGGGACAAGATGAAGGAGCTAACATATCAGTTCCTTCCCAATAACACTTTATGGCTTACGAGGGAAGCTTTGAAGAGGTTGAAGCAAGATGACTCGGTGCGGGAATATATAAGAAAATTCACATCCTTAATGTTTTCGGAGGAGGATAAGTAGTTCAACTTCATAAGTAGCTTTTGGCGTTAGGAACAAATGGAGCTTCGAAGGTAGAATGTGAAAAACCTTCCAAGCGTAATAGCGGCTACAAATACCTTGGTGGATCTTCAAATGCCACCACTGATTCAAACTAGCTATGAGGGTAAGAAGAATGATAAGACACGGAATGGATCGAAGAAAGGCAAGGAGAAGGTAGGTTAATCTTCTCAAGGTAAGTCTAAGAAACAATTAAAATGAGATAGTGCTTGTTTCATTTGTGAAGGGCCGAACTTTGCTCGTGAATGCTAAAGATGAAAGGTGGGTGTGGAGCAAGTAAATACCATGGTCACGAAGGAAACAAATCTACCTTGGTAGTTATGCTATGTTGGGTGCAATGGACCTTGTGAAGGATTGTTCGAACAAAATCAAGGAAAAACCTGATGGAGATGGAATATGGTACATGGGAAATGTGCCAATGACAAAGAAGTCTTTGAGGAAACCATATTTTGATAAGTGTCCACAAGCTATTTTGACAAGGGCGTGAAGTTTTTCTGGTGGGGGTGGTTTGTTAGACCTCTAAGTCTGAGATAGCAAAATCGTGCGAGCATTGGCAAGCCTTGGCTAATGATCGATTCGCAGAACAACAAAACAAGGTAAAGACGTACGAGGAGGAAAGGAAGAAAAGGGACAATGTCAAGCATTAGTGCACATTAGTAGAAATCTTCAACGAGAAGCAAGATTCAAATGTGAGACCAAATGAAGGCTTGAGATGGAAATTAGGTGGAAGGTTAGCTTGATCAAACGCATGACGGGAATATGTGAGAGTTCCAATGTAACTTAGCAAGTAGATCAAGCATGGTGTGAGTTTTGGCAGAATTGTGGACTTTGTACGAGTTGACTTGGCTAAGGCTAGGTTCTTAAAGGACCATGGACTTAGTGTGTGCTCAAATGGATGAACCATAACTAATGGAGTTAGCATGAGAAAGTATTGGATGGATCAGTATGCTATTAGCTCGGTTGACTCATCATCAACGGATAGAGATGAGGAGATCTTGGATGATGTGACAGATAAGATCATAGTGGAACATCAACTCTAAGAGATAAAGATCATATAGAAGGGTCATCTGAAGATAGAGGATATGGATAGATCATTCCTAAGTAGATGTTATCTTTTATCATACTAGTTGTGATATAACTCAATCCTATTAGATAGAGTCCTAATTGGATGAGAACGTCGCTCTATTGATTAGTGTGATGTAATTTGATGAAAATAAGATGTGATCTTAGCTAGTAGAGTTCTATTAGGATTTTAATTTGGTCAATTAGAGGTGTTTATAAGTAACTCATTTGAGCCTTGCTCTTCTTAGACACACAGAGAGAGGGAGACTGAGAGAGCATCCTTTGTATACTTTAAGGAAAGAAATAAAGGTTAGAGTTTGTCGAATCTCTTTCTTGTTCTTATTGTTGCCATGAATATTTAGTTCTTTCGTAGTTTTCTTGCAAGGGTGTGAGAGTGAAATACTATGAGAGTCGTGAGGCGTTCGAGAACAAGTAGGTTAGTCAACGGTCACAAGGAAAGGCTAAATCTTGCTTTAATGAACCTAAGTAAGATTATCGAGCAAAGGGGTTGGCGCAACTACCATATGGTAGCGTATCGTAACACTAGACAAAATAAGCTAGACTACTACTATAGTAGTAGTGAGTCTAGCTTGATCCCATAGAGAGTGTGTAAAGTTGTTGAAATGAAATTAATTAGTGTTTAGGTTTTCGGGAGTTATTGGTTTTAAAAATAAGAAAATAAAATAAAGCTAAAATAACTAACAAAAGCAATTTAAAGAAAACATATAAAAAATGATGAAAGTGGGGAATTCGGTAGAGACCTGATTCTTTGGTTTAATCTCAGCCTATACCTTAATTAAACTTATTTCAATTATTTGTTGTTTTCAAACTTCTCCCAAAAACTATTAATCGTGGGTTAACAATTAACCTGAGTTTTCCATTAAGTATTTTTTAATAAAGATATAATCGTTAATTAAACCTAACTATCAAATAACCTAGAATACGATCTTTAGATTCAATTGGATAGTAGCATTACAATTTAGGAAAATTGATTAATTAAGGCAACAACTACATATGATGTGTCATTTAACTTAGGTTATGTGTTCCCTAATGATTACAAACTATTAGTCGCGACAAATGAATTTCAACATAACTATTAAGGATTTCATTAAATATTCTAGCAATGAGTTTGTAATAAAACGATCCAATAAATGCATTAAAATCATCTTTTCACAATACACAAATGCATACACATCGGATAACATAATCAATTTCTAAAGAGAGAAATAAAAAACAACAAATACAAAGAGAAATACACTTAATCGGGTTGTCGATGTCGATATCTTTGTTGAACCAGTTTCGAAAAAGCCACCCCTCCATGGGTCTCTCACAATTGAGAGCTTCCATAGCCCTCTTCGTGTTCTCATAAGAGCACCTTTGGTTCAGCCCCCAAACGAAGACATTTTATTCTTTCATCAAAAGCCTCACCGTCACATGTCTTTCTCTTATATTGAAAACACTAGGGTTCTAAAGTTTGGTGAGGTTTCCCTGTTGGACCCCGAACCTTTCTTGGAAGCTAGAACTGTTAAATGAGGAATTGTTGGTGATTCTTCATGTGTATAGAAAAAGTAGAATTCTTGAATTTGAAATGAAGTAGAAAAGATTGATTGAATCAAAGTGAGAGGATCGGTTAAAAGAGTATGAGTT
>JANIHZ010000001.1:7771049-7787049 GCA_027478365.1 Erythroxylum rufum
ACAATAAGAGATTGCAAATATCTCCTATATTTTAAAGATGCCCTACATAAGATATTATTAGGATCAAGGGTGAACTTTTAAAGGACTTAATGTTGAGATTACAAACAAGAAGGCATATAGGCGAAGAATTTTACATTGGAGTTATTGACAAATGAAAAGTGAAAGCAATTTGAGAAATTAAAGAGCTATGGGTTAAGTATATTGAAGTATAACCTATGTAATTATTTTATAATTAAGTATCCTAGATGTATTTTTGATTCCAAGTACATATGCTTGGATGCTTATAAGAAAGATTTTTTGGATAGTTATAGGCTTGTTCTATATATTGATGACCGTCATTTGAAGGGTAAGCATGGAAGGCAATTGTTATCAATTATTGATTTAGATGTAAATAAAAATATATTTCTAATCATATGGATTATAGTTAGAATTGAGAATCAATTGTTGTGGAAATAGTTTTTTGAATGTTTACAAGAAGATATTGAACTTTACAAGGATCATAATCGGGTTTTCATTTCTAATTTAGAGCAGGTAAAATTGTGTTATTGGGCCTTTATTAAATTTTATAAACAAATTTTTATAGTTATATACATTCATTTATAGTATATTAACATTTCAATTGGTTTCTTTGTAATAAGGTTTGGAGCATGTCTTTAATGTTAAAATGGCTAGTTTCAAACATAGATATTATGTTAGACATATCTATGAAAACCTTCAAACCAAATTTAAGACAACAAAAGTTATGAAGAATTTAGTGTAGAATATGACTAAATCATATTATTTCAATGAATTTGAAATGAATGTGATTATTTTATTTAAATGCAATTAAATATATATGATTGATAAAGTTATAAAGTAATTACCTTTGAGTTTTTACTTTCAACATATATATGAAACAATTAGAAGGTAATGACAAATTGATCTATGATTAGTTGGACAAAATACTAACTAACAATTGTTATAAGTATAATCATAGTGTTGAACTCAAATGTGACATGTTATTAAACAACTCTTATGAAAGCTTTAACACTTACATCAAGGAGGCTAGAGGCAAGCCAAATATCACGATCCTTGAGATGATTAAAAGATCAATGATGAAGTGATTTAATAAAGAAACGGAGGGGATGGAGAATTATAATAGATTCACTTGTCCTAAGATTCAGAAAACCTTAAAGAAATATAAGCAGCTTTCCAACAATTAGATGCCATAATTTAGTGATGGGAGACTATTTGAAGTGGAGCATACAAATTTTTAATAACATTGAATGAAATTCCTTATCAATACGCTTATACTACAATTAGACATAATGGTGTCAAACAAAAAGAAAATATGGACTTCTTTATAACAAAGAAAAATTTGAAAGTGTTTATGCAAGTCAAAATTTTCTAATTCTTAGTGAAGACTTGTGTCCAAACCTGAGTAAAAATTATTGTTATAAAATCCTTCCATAATAATATAAGAGAATGTCAAGAAGACTCAAAAAAACGAAGAACCAAAGATTTCAAAAAGGACTAAGTCCCTTATAAAGCTATTCAAAAAGGACTTCAGATGTCTTATAAAACGTGCAAGCAATATGATCACAATGCAAGAACATATTCCAAGAGAATACATGAATAATGTCTAAGAACATTAAAGTAACCAATTGATAATGTCTAAGAAAATTAAAGTAACCAATTGATATAAGAACCAACATATAGGCAAAAGAAAAGGACATACTAACTATTTTTATTTGTATATGTTGCGTATTGAGGATAGCTATTTTTTGTATATAGTACACATTATGAATAACTACAATTGAATATGGTGTATATTACAAAGAGCTATTCTTAAATATGGTATACATTCTAGATAACTACTGTTGTATATGTGCATATTATTGATATCAATTTTTATATATGGTACCATTTTTGGATCATCAATTATGGTTTTCATATACACTCTCTTTTTGATTATTAATTATGTTTGCAGTTGAGTTTTATTGAAATTTCAAAGTCATCTTTGAGTGTATACGAATTTTGCTTTTTATATATATCGTACTCTTTAAATTATGAATTCATCTTAAGATTTACTGAAATTTCATATATGATTTTTATATATGTTGTATATGAATTATTTGATTACAAAAGTATTGATTTTACGTGAAAGCAAATTAGCATTCTAAAATAAGAGGAATAAGCTGAAAAGAATCAAATGAGATGATACACAGTCATTAATATGATAAATATTTGAATATAGCACTATCTTAAATTTACCCATATAATTTGACCATAAAGTGTTGCAGAGTCTAGATCAAACATAGATGAACATAATAATATCAATTCTGGAGTACATGCATTTTTTATAAGTAAATTATTAAATAGCACTTGATGGCAACAATAAAAATGATCCAACTACAAATCAACAGCCTCCACAATAATAAACAGGCTACTTATTTCTTTAGTTTGTCATTGACCTCTCAAAACTTATTTATGACATTTAAACTTCTTCTTGTGAATTTTTCATCATGCCACACAAAGTAATCACATTTTTGTTTTCTCTTCAGATAACATGTAAAAGAAAATTTAATAACTAACCATGATATAATCCAATTCAATAAAGTAAATTTTTAATTAAAATTTACCCTAAATTGAGCATATCCATAAAATCTCCTTTCTGGGTTAAACTTGGTCTAAGAATTTCTCATAGGTGTTATTAATCTGCATTTACGATAATGTAAGTGGTTTTTAATCTTATTGACTATATTAATAGACAAATTTATAGTCTTTATTTCCTTAACTGAGAAAATAAGCGAACACAATAACTAAAACTAACCTTAAAAGTAGACATAAGAACTACATCAAAATGCACACTAAGATCAAATTTCCTCCTTCATTACCAAGCAAAATTTTGCAATCATGCATATAAAACAACTTTATAGTTTGAAATGACAAGCAACCTTATCCAATATAAATGCTTAGAACTTAGAAAATAAACTAAAAAGCAAGCCATCTATAATAAAAATAAGGCCTAGATTTTCTATTCAAAGTTGGAATATCACTCATTTAGGTGCTACCAAACTTCCATAATACATAAATTATTAAGGGAGTAAATGAATTTTTAATATTTAAAGTAGGAATTTATATCAATCTAATGATTATATTTTGAAAATGTGGCACGAAAAGTTTTGTGTAAACAATTAGTAGATTTTCTACTATTATGTTTACAATGTTGAGCACTAAGTAATTCATATGGGTAAACAACAGTCTTTTAGTATATGATGCAATAAACATGGTGCTTATCAACCATAAAAGTTGAATCAAAATCAATAGATAGTCGAAAAGTTAAACCATATCCAATATGGCATACACCAACCATAAAGGTAACATTCTAAAACTATATCTTAAAACCTGAATGAGATCCTTTTCCATTTAAACTAACATTATTGCTAGCAAAGCCAAAACTAAGATACGAGTATAACAATAGGAAGCTAATCATTCTCATAGGTTAACTATATACTTTACAATTACAAACAAGCATTAACCAACATTAATGATGCAAAAGTAGATCGATAAGAAACTGAAAAATAAACCTCAAGCCAATCAACTTATATAATAAATGAGAAATTGCTTTAAGTACAAAAATTATCCAGAAAGGCAAAAACATTTAAAAATGCCAATTTTAGGGTAAGAAAATCCCATTTTAAGGCAGACTAATTCTAGATTATCGCATATCAGTAGAGCTATGTCAGTTGGAGCTTTGATTGCTCATTCTCAAAGGTAGCCAATTCGACATTGTCCACTTTCCAACAATATCTTACATTACTTAATTTTAGATACTTTTCATCCATGCAATAGATATACGGAGATGATGATGAAGAGATTTGGAAAAATTAGGTTATATCGTTTCCTCTATGGCTTCTCTTGTTTAATTTAACTGAAAAATAAATTCTTATTCTCGCCCTTATCTTGTGCTTAATCATTAACAATTGCAAAATGTGAGGAGGAGGAAGATGAAGAAGAGGCATGAGGAAATTAGGTTAAACAAATTTGAGAATTTTTTAGGTTGGTTGGATCGAGCTTGAAGGGTTAACAAGGTGAGGGCTGTCCAAGTGTACAAGGTTAGGGCTAAGTCCACGTGTACAAGGTTTGTCACATAAAATTTTCAATTAAATTTTTAACGAATAAAGTTTAAGGGATATTTAAAAAAATTTCTAAGAGTAGTCTTTGTCTTTTATTCTAGGATTGACTGTTTTTTTTTATATTTTTTTTAATACAAAGGAGCTAAAAACAACTAAACCAAATCTCTCAAAACATGGCGGGAAGGAAATCCCAGTCGATCCCTGTGGAGGAGATCTTGGACAGGTAAAGGGGGTTCGCGAAGAATATGGAGTCCTGGAGGCTGCCCGCGGGCTGGAGCTACCAGCCGATCCGCACACTGGTTGCCCTCCCGATGTATGTGTTGGATGTGCACCTCCCAATCTCAATGGAGCAATGCTTTGATATTTGTCAACAGACAAAGATAATTGCCAAAGCATCTGTTTCTAAGATGACTCGGCGGTAACCAAGGTCCCAGGTGAGGGTGAGGCCCAAGTGGACACCCCATAATTCGGCCATAAAGGAGGTGCCGATACCAATATGCTGAAGAAAACCTCCGCGCTACTGTCTCTAACTGTCGCCAGTAAGTCCCCTCGCGGTCGCGAGTTCCAGGCCTGGAGTAAAGGAGCCATCCGTATTGAGTCTGACCTAGGTAGGATTGACTGTTTTGATTAAGCCGGGAAGACGCTCCATGGTTCACAGGCTATGGAGCTGGTGGCAGGTGCCAAGTTATTTTCTCTTCTTCTTTGGCCCTACATGACTTAAATATGTGCCACCTAATTGTGCCTTTGACAAGAAAGAGAATAACAGTGCATGAACACATATTTGTTCATCGTCATTATTTGGCTGGACATGCCTAGGCGGATTGGTTTTTAGCACCTCCAAGTGGCTGGGATTAAAATGATGTCGATCCATGACGTGACATTTACGTGAAGAATGGACTTTATTACATCCGGAGGGAATGGATACCTCGAACCAGATATCACAAGTATTCGCTTTATGTTCAGGGGATAAATCCTGCTCCTGCTTTCTGTCCTTTTCCTTTAATACTTAGAATAAGAACAAAAGGACATGAAACAGCTGAACTATAGAAACTTCCTGGTGTTTGTAGTTTGTACCTTTGGGCATTTACCTATTCACTTGGAACAATAATAGGACATGAAAGAGTTGACAACCTGTTTGTGTACGTAGCTTACCTTTAGGCATTTTATCTATATAATAAGCGCACGTTTTGTGTCTGTTTTATTCTGGTGCTCCCTGGAAAAACAAGAAAATCATGTTAGTTCGGTTGGTTAATGGATATCAAGTATAGAGATAGACATTAATATAATCCATTATTTAATAAAGTCGATTTTAAAATTAAAACCTCTTTTTAAGGCTAGATCACTGTCTACTGAGCAGGGAACAAGTAGTGAAAACAGCATGAATGAAAAATGATTTGCAGTAAAAAAAGGTGTAACGTGGGATCATTTGGAAATATGAAAGTGATACAAGCATTCATCTAGTTGTCTTATATTAGTCCTGAAGCCCTTAAATTTGACATCTGGGTTTGCAAAAATCTCAATCTCAGTCTTCTTGTCAGTCAGAAGGGGAGATTTTCATCATTCGAAGAGCCAAAGGAATTCTGCCAGTTGCGTAAAACAAACGAGATTGTTAGAGCAGATGCTCAGGTAGGCCCTCAAAACATCAGAGCCTGATCCACCAGAATAGCCGGAGGGGTCCGAACACATACCAGCAAAAGAAGCCTACTTTTAGCGTAGAGGCTATCAATTATTGCTCTGGAAAATGCACAGCAGTGCTATAGCTCCTGATGAATTTGAAGTTGGAAAGGTTCATGAGGTCCAGAGACTAGCGTAGGTTATTTGGTTCGAGGATAAGGCACCTGAGCACAGATGTTAGGATACTCATGGTGGTCTTTATTGGTAGGACCCCGGAGTTTGACGATGGTTCAGATTGGAATAAATGTATTTACATAATCTTTGGAAGTCAACTTCATTTTTTCCTACTCATGGACATGAATACTATGTAATTATTTAGTTGATTTGTTTCTTTAGTTGGAGTCGTAAAAAGTGTACAAATAGATGGATGTTTATAATATTGAACACGCACACAGTTACAGAAAAAATTTCTTCTTTGTTCTTTATTTCTACATGGTATCAGATCCTCCTTTGTAATAAAATGAGTCAAAATTCTGGGGCTTTCTTCATTCTTTCTCATAGCATTTTGTTTTCGTATTACGAGTTTCTAAATCTGTTTCAAAAATAATTTTTCATATACCCGATTGTTCCTCTTCTTGAGAAGATTACAACGGTGCAAAAATCATTTCCAAAAGCCTATCCACGCATTGTCTCGCATCAAGAAAAGTTACTGGACTCTAAAATCCTAATTGTAGGTGTTTGAAGGAAGAAGATCTAAAGGACGTTGTTTAACTTCCAAGAAAATGTTGTTGTTTAGCCATGAAAGGATAGAAATTAAGGGATTCACGTCTGCTGCCATGTCATCCAACATCCTAGTCATCGCCACACCTTTTGCCACATCATTTATTCATTATCAGCCACGTTATTGCCATCTCAGCAAATATTTACACGTCAGTTTCCATGTGTCGATACTTGATTTTTTCACGTGTATTCTCTTCCTTTGTTTGATTCAGACCCACCAATTTGGTTAGGTTTAAAAAGAGTTGTTTGATACTTTGACTGTCAAGTTTAGAATATTTTTATTCATGTTCTCTACAAATCAGACTGGTTCTTAAGGTTCTTTGACGTTCTAAATCCAATTATAAGGTCAAAATAATCAAATTCTATATCTATAAATAAGTTTTCTCTTATTTTATTGTTTTCTTTCACTATAGATGCCTCTAAACTTTCCAATACATTCCTAATCCTATTAATATCATCTTTGATGATTTCAATTATGATCTTTAGGCTAAGGAAATGTGTAGATTTCTTAAGGCAAAACTCCTTTGGCATATTATTATTAGAGGAATACCTAAAACCATTCCAAAGAAAGACAAAGACATTGTTGTATTTACCAAACGACTGATGCCATAGGATTGAATGAACCATCAAATATTAACATGGTTTTCAAATACATGTGCCAAAGCCATCAAACTTGACTTTAAATGTTTTGACACAACCCATGAGGTATGGAACTTTCTAAAAAAAATTTATTTTGTATTTGATGATATCCACAGATTTCAGTTGTATAGGAGACTTCATTGCATGTAATAACAACCTGGACAAACAATATAAAGTTATGTGTCTGAATTGCAAAAATTTTGGGATCAACTACCACTTGGTGATCCTGCCTGACCTAGTCCGAATGTTGCCGTGATCTACACAAATCTTCGAGATTGTCAACATATATGACATTTACTAATGACTCTCAAGGATGAATTTAAACCCATTTACAACTCTCTTGTTTATAGAGGAACTCTACTTAATATCGACACTGTCATTAAAAGCTCATTTTAAAGGAAAGTTTCCTCAATATGCTTTGTATAGAAAAGTTTTTCCCATCTACTGATATTATTCTTGCAACTCATACCTCTTCTCAAACTTCTCACAACTCAAGTAAGAAGTTCTATAAAAGATCTTTCCCAAATTATCTTTAAAGGACCTCCACTCCCTTCTTCAACAACTTCAACTAAATTTTGGTACAATCTCCTCCTTTATCTTATTTGTCACATTAAGTACCTGAAATTCCTGGTGTCTCGATTCTACTTATTGCAATCATATGACCTTTAATTCTTTCATTCTTGAATCTTTAACAATACCATTAATTTCACACGTTTTTCACACAACTAATAATTTTACTATTCATGTCTACTATTCATGTACACATATAGGTCCATATAGGTACTATTCACATATGCAAATTACATTTACGTGAAACCTTTCTTGTTCCTAAGCTTTCATTAAATCATATTTCTATTGAACAATTATGTGAACTTGGTGTTAACTTATCCTTTTCGAGTCATGGTTGCATTATGCAAGATCCGGAGATGAACAAGATCCTTGAGAAAGGGTGTAAGGTTAGATGACTGTTTGAGCTCACTTTACTAAATCTTCCTTCAAAGCTTTTTGTTGGTTCTATCACTTTTGATACATAGAACTCTTACTTGAGTCATCTTTCTACCTCTAGATTAGGATCTTTAATCTTTAACAGTACTCTAGGTCATGTTAAGACTGAACATTTTGATTGTATCCCTTGCCAACTATCTAAAAGCCATACTTTACCTTTTTCTTTTAATGATTCTATCTCTTTACCACCTTTTGATCTAATTCATTTTGATATTTGAGATCTTGTACCTTACGAAGCTATGGGTAACATGAAATATTATGCGATCGTTGTTGATGATTTTTCTCGCTATACATTGATTTATTTAATATGACATATATCTGAACTATTATCCATTTACTCTCATTTTACTGATATGATTCACATTTAGTTCTGTTGCAAGATTAAAGTATTTTGCACTGATAATGTCATGGAATACAAATATACAAAATTCATCAATTTCCTTAATCAACAAGGGACCATCATTCAGAGATCTTATCTAAACACGTCTCAACAAAATGGTCAGGCCGAACGCAGACATAAACATATTCTTTACACTGTTTGAGCCTTTTTTATATCATCTTCTTGTCCTGAAACCCTTTAGGGAGAAGCACCCATTACTGTTGTATATACTATTAATCACATTCCCTTTTCTATCATAGGTAATATCTCTCCCTATAATTGCTTATTTAATCATGCTCCTAACTATCATCCTCTTAAAGTTTTTTAGATGTAGTGCTTTGTTAATAGAATCTCATAAGCATACCAAACTCAAACCCATAGCATGTTTATGTTGTTTTCTAGGTTATGACATAGAGCATAAAGGATATAAATGTTGAAATCCACTATCTCAAAGACCTTGAATCTCTCAATAGTTCACTTTTTGTGAACATAAAATGATTTCCACATTATCAAAATTTCAAGTCAACAAACCCTTATGCAATTTTTTTGATCCTACCATATCTTTGATTCCTGATATTTCCTCTACAGGCCTGTTTTATAGCTTTATTAGCTCAAGACAATCAACACCTGATTCGATTGTATCTTTTCCTACTACAAATCCCCTAATTTCACCAAATAGCTTTTCCTCTTCTATTCATTCATCAGAATCTATCGAGTCTCAACAACCCCCCGTTGATCCTCTCGAGTAAGTCAACCATCTATTTTTCTTAAAGACTTCCATGTTTATTCCGCTATTGTCTCTCTACATGAACTTCGACCTACTTCTAGATAAGTTTGTTATTAGGTGTAAATGGGTCTATAAAATCAAGACTAGAGTTGATGGATTAGTTGAAAGATAAAAAGCACTGTTAGTTGCAAAAGGGATTACTCAAGCATATGGAATTGACTACGAGGAGACCTTTTCCTCCATTCGCTCGCCTAACTTCAGTCCGCAGTCTTATTATAGTAGTAGTTAGTAAGCATTGGGAATTATTCCAGATGGATGTCAAGAATGCCTTTCTTAATGGTGATCTTCATGAAGATGTACATATGCAACCTCCATCTAGGTAAGCTCATCCACTTAATAAAGTTTTTTTGTCTTCGTAAAGCCTTGTATTGTCTTAAATAGGCTCCCTGAGCATGGTTTACTAAATTTAGTTAGATTATAAACCTTCTTGGCTTTACATCCAGCTCTTATGATCATGCTTTATTTATTCGAAAAATATATCAGTAGTGCACTCTTCTCTTTCTATATGTTGATGACATGGTAATAATCGACGATAACACTCAGGGGATTGCTACTCTCAAATCTTGTCTTCATCAATAATTTGACATGAATGATTTAGGTCCCCTTGAGCTATTTTTTAGGTCTTGAAGTATCTTCTAATGATTTAAGCTACTACTTATCTCCAGTTGAGTAGGCTACTGATCTTATCTCTTATGTTGGTCTTACTAACATTAAGATTACTAACACTCTACTCGATTATAATGATCATGTCTCTACCACTAATAGAACTCCTCTGAGTGATGGTAAACTTTATCGACAGCTAGTCTTATATACCTTACTATCACTAGTTTAGATATTGCTCATATTGTTAACATTGTTAGTGAATTCATGTCTGCACCTTATACCACTCACTTTTTTGCTATTCTTTGCATACTTCGGTATATTCTAGTCACCTTATTTCATGGGCTTCACTTTAGTCATTCATCATCATTAGACTTATGTCCATACTTTGATGTCGATTGGACTAGAGACCCAACTGATCGTTAATCTACTACTGGCAACTATTTCTTTCTTGATACATCTCTTATTTCTTAGCACAGTAATAAGCAAACTATTGTCTCTCATTAAAGCACTGAAGTAGAATATCAAGTTATTGTGGACACTACCTCTAAACTTTTAAGGTTACGGCGGTTACTTCAACAAATCGATGTCTCCTTTTCTTCAGCAGTTTCTCTCTTTTGTGATAATCACAGTGCCATAAAAATTTCTCATAATGATGTCTTTCATTAATGAACTAAGCACATGGAGATCTATTGTCATCTTCTGAATCATCACGTGCTTTAAGGAACTATACACCCTATCTCAATCTCATCTTAAAAAGTTTTCAAGATCTTCTCTCCAAACTCAAGCTATTGTCTTCACTACCACTTCGAATTTGAGAGGGGATATTAACGTAATCTTTGGAAGTCAAACATCAACATATATTTGTCCTTCATTTTCTCCTAGAAACATATACATTAATACTATCCTAGAAACATCTACATTAATACTGTGTAATTATTTACTTGATTTGTTTATTTAGTTGGAGTCACCTAAATTGTATGAATAGATGGATGTACATAACATTGAACACAAACGGAAAGACATAAAGAATTTTTTCATTTTTGTCTTTGTTCTTTTTTTGTACAATATACAAGACATGTGAGTGGTTGAGAGAAAGGGAGGTAACCAAAAGATATTTTAAGAGTTTCATACTATAGCAAATGCCTTTTATTATAGTTCTTCTTTATGTTTTTAGTAGGCTAAATTGAGTGAAATAATTCCATCAAATTACTATACCTGTTAGCTCTACTTTATATAACTAAATATAATATGCTATTATAAAGTTGACATCTATCTTATAATGTTGCCTTTAAAGTTTATAATTTTTTCTTCAAATCAAAATGTCATTAATTCTTGTCGTTTATATAATATTGACATATTTCTAAAACTTTGTCACCAAATTCTTAATAGGGGTTAATAGCAAGGTTGCATAATGGACATATTACACATTTTTTAACTTTGAAAACTCTTTTTAGACCTAACATATGATTAAGAAAATTGTGTTCATTAAAACATAGTATTAACTATACTAAACAAAGTTAGTTTCTACTCAATATATATATACATACATACATACATACATACATATATATAAACAAGTAATAGGTTTATGTCATGGCAACCAAACAAGATTAGGGGTTAATTATATATTTGGTTACTCCTATTATTTTATTTGAAATAATAGCACTTATTACTATTATCAAAATTACTCTAATCTATCTAGTGGACTAAGATACTATCCAAAATTAGTTGACCTTGATTTTTACCATTAAATTAGTGAAACTTAAATTAGGTAGATAATAACTTATCAATCACACCTCATATGTTATTCTAGATCTGTTAAGGGACAACTCCTATCAAAGGTATCTCATTTGATATTTTTAACCTTATCTCTAAATTCATATGACCATGAATTTGAACATCCAATTTATACAAATTTAGTTACGTAGTACCATTATTATAAAATTTAGCGTTTTTAAGGTGTCAGAGCTTTGGTGGTGTTTACACTTGGAGCTAGAAACACGACTCCTCCGGACGACGTTGTCTCTGTTGCTATCCTGCGCTTCACAGTGGGAAGAGCGACGATGGAGAGCGACGGCCAGTATGATGGGGAACTCGATGATTTGCAACAAACCAAGCCATCTTCAGTCTTTGGCTTGGTTTTCTTTTCAAACCCTAAGTCTCTGTCCTCAGTTTCTTTACAAGTTATCGTCGGCTTTGGACATGTCCATCATACCATATGACCAATAATATGGTACAAAGTCGAGCTGGAGGACTGATGACGAGGTTATGGCAATCTACGAGGAGTGGCTAGCCAAGCATGAGAAAGCACACAACGGTTTGGGGGAGAAGGAGAGGAGGTTTCAGATTTTTAAGGACAACCTTAGATTCATCGATGAGCATAATTTCGAGAACCATACTTACAGGGTGGGGTTGAACCGATTTGCTGACATCACTAAAAAGAGTACCGGGCCATGTTCCTGGGTGCCCAACGCGAAAGTTAGAAGAGGTTGTCTAAGATAACTAGCAGATACATGCCACGTGTTAGAGAGTCTTTACTAGATTCCGTTGATTGGAGAATGGAAGGAGTCGTTGCCTAGGTCAAGGACTAGGGGAGCTGTGGGGAGTTACTCTGAATGTTGAACTTTAATTTTGATATCAACAAAGTTTTTATTTGTTTTAATAAAATGATATTTTGTCTCTACCTTGGGGCTTTTTTGGCTATGGTAAGTGCCATTGTCTCTGTGTGTGTTTATGGATCATAGATATTCTGTTTTCTGTGTGAAAAAAAGAGAGATGTTCGTTTCGAATAACCTTTTGATTGTGTTTTCCATAAAGGAGGTTCCTTTTTGATAACCCATCTTTTCCTTTATTGCGTACATATTCTAAGAAGTTTGCTTTACTTTTGTTGACTTTGGTTTTGATTTAGATCTGTTTTAGTTGTTTGGAGATTGATGTGTTGGAGCTTGAGATAAGGGATACTGGGTTTTGTCGCTATTTAACTGGAGGGTTTCAGTTTGCCATTATTATCTCTTAGATCTGGTTTGCTTATGATTTTGTTTATGTTGTTTTTTTATTCAATGGTAGATCTGGTTTTATAGTGTTACCATTAAGGTTGAGATCTACTATGTCTTACTGGTTTGCTTCTAAAGGTGTTTCCTTATGTTGCATGTTGCTGATTGTTTTTTAACTTAACAGTATAAAGTGTGTGTCTTTACATGGTGGATCCAAATACTGGAGTTGCAATGTATGAATCAGATGACATAATAAAATATTTAGTTGGAAAATATGATGATGGAAGCATTCCTCTCATGCTATCACTTAGTGGTCCTCTAACGGTTTGTATATAAATCTTATGCTATTCTTCTTGGAGTTTAATTCCCATAAAAGTATTTTGGTTGGTACTCGACACCAAAACCGTTGTTGAAGTTAAAGCGCTTGAAAAGATTTTGGTATTGCTTGGATGAAGAGAGAAGATTAGCCAAGCTATGCGGTGCTTCTTCAGTCGCCAGCTATCCAAATTTTTGAGTCCAAGGATGGCCCTTCACAAGATTGGCACACACAATTCAGATAAATGGTGAGCAGAACTTTGCATCGCTTCAAGTATAAGCAGAACTTTGCAACATATAAGGTATGTTTGTCCTATAAATTTCTGAAAACTTTGTTGCCTAGATTTGCATCTCCTAATGAAGATATGTAATTTTTTAAGCTATTATTTTTTAAAAAGTTTTAATTCTTTTTTTAATTTAAAAATTATTTTTAAATTTTTATTTATTTTGTATTTTTGACTCTTTAATAACCTGCATCATTCTTTTATTGTCACATCTGCATATGGTCAACCGGAAATAACCTCTCTACTATGTAGGGGTAAGGTTGCGTACTATCAGACCTCCCCAACTCTGCTTTATTGCGGAACTTCAGACTAGGTGTGATGATGATGACGACGAATCAGGTTAAAACAACCTTGAGTTTACTTAAGAAGCCTACTAATAAACAAACTAATTTATTTTTATAACAATAAAAGGTAACAGTCATGTTCTAAACATGTACTTAATTTAAACATGTAAAATTAAATATGTACTTAATAAATTACGTGTAAAATGTCATACATTTAAACTTGTAATCTAATATGCACATATAAAATATCAAATATATAAAAATGTGCATATTATGTATATGCATAAAATATCAAGAATTTTGGTTCTAGTTATTGATATAATTTTCATAATATAAAATAATATTTTTAACATTTTGAAAAAAATAAATTCCTTTACAAACAAAATTTGATTTGATTTATTTTCAAATTCAATTTGAAAACTATTTTTTAATTATTTTGAATCATTTAATAAAATTTTACTGAAAATAATATTCAATAATTACTCTTCTTAATTATTATAATTTAGAAAAACTTCCTTTTCAAAATTTAACAAGAAATTCTAATCTAACTAAAAATAATTCTATCTTAATTAGATTTTTTTTGAAATTGAAGTGGATTGATATAAAAATCTCCAAAGATGGTAAAACAGTTAGCCCTAAACCACAGTGACAATCTAGTTAAATGGAATGCTAATTACAACAATACAAGGGAAACTAACTTAAAGTTGTTATGTCTCGAGTTTAACATAAGGTAATTCCTATTTTTTTTGGCAATACCAACATTCTTGTGAGCAATATGCAAAAGGAATTGTTTAGTCGGAGAGTCATTAGATTCCATACCTGCATGAGACTCCACAACATGAAATCACTACATCAGTTCCTAACTTAATGATGATTTGTGATTCCTTTGGTAGAGGTGTCTTCTTTGGTGTCTCCTTCCATGGTCCTCCACTCTTGTTTTAAACTAGGAGTTACTCACATTTTATGTTGCTTTCAAATCTTTATCCTTAAGATACAAGTTCCTGGATGAGATTGAGATTGAGGAACATTCCATTTGCTAGCCATTTCTTGGTTGAGAATGATCTTAGAGGCATTTAACATTATGATTTCTCTAATTTACCTAATGGTGTTCCCTCTCTATGTTTGCTTCTCCATTTTAAGTTGCTTGAAAATTCTAGCATTCCCCTCCTCCAAATTGTATAAATTGTGCAACCAAAATAAATTTAAAAATCTTTTGGTTATCTTTGTTTATTTTCTGTGGTTTGGAAACCCATTTCACAATCTCATTCCAATTATCTTGAAAAAAGTATTTATTGCAGGGTTATTGAATTTTCCTCCAAATTATGTTAGTAAAATGACATTTGAAGAATAAATGTTTAATACTTTCTAACTGTACGTCATAAAGGCTAAAATTTGGATTAAGATTGTTGATCATTACCCTCTTTTAAATTTATCCTTAGTTTTAAGTCTGTTTTTAATGGTTAACCAATGTACAAAGGATGCCATAGAAAGTCTGCTTATAATATAACAATGTGAACTAAAGAACTTTTTGCAAAGGTATTCTAAAGACATTGCGACAAGTATTATTTATGAAACATTTGGAAGAATGTAGGAGCCAAATAATTATGTCCTTTGTATTTGGGTTTGGTATATGATTTGGGAGATTTCCTATTACCAAGCATATGCCTCTTATATTGCAGCATCATTCCCTCTCTTGAATGATTTATATAATCATAGTGTTACCTTGAAACATATGTCTCATACTTAATAATGTAGGGACTTGATAGAGGAGTCTAAAAACACTTTCTAATTGTCAAACCAAAAGCATATCGAGTAGGACTCATTTTAGTACTCATCACTGCAGTAATTGTTCCTTATTTTAAAGAGTTGCACAATTGACCAAGAGGAGTTAGTTCTTTATTTTTCTTCTTTAGAAATTTGACCTCTCTTAAGAAGTGTACGTGGATCGATTTAACCTAAAATGCTTCCCCATTTGTGAAAATTATAAACTTTATTAAAATAACACTCTTTGGGCTTCCTAAAACATATGCTAGCACTCCCTTTTATATAGTATATAAGAGTCCTAATTCTAGTAGGAAAAGAATTGATTGAAATCCTTTTCTAAAGTTAACTTATTTCTTTTCTTGCTGGACAAGAAACCTTCCTAACTAGGAAACTTAAAATAAAATAAAACAGAAACAAATCCTAATCGATATAGGA
>JANIHZ010000001.1:7787149-7801617 GCA_027478365.1 Erythroxylum rufum
AAAACTCACCCAAAATTTGCATCTATTTTTTAGGTCTTGAAGAGTACCCCGTTTGACACGGGAGTATGTCTACTGTATGCAAGTGAAAGATAGAGGTCGGGATCAGTTCGCGTCTGCATTAGTGTCTCATAAAATTGTATTCCAAAATCTCTGTAAAAGAATGCTCTGTATTTATAGTGAGCCCAAGTTGGTTAAGGCTTTTTGTTCATTAAATGGCTTTTGTAATTTATTGTTGAATGCTTGTAACAACTGAAAATGCTTCCTTTTGACGTGGGCTCAAGTTATCTACTGTTTATTCCGCGCACATGAATGTTTTTTAAAAAAATTTATACTGAGTTTCGTCTGACTGACTGATGTAGCACGCCACCCTCGCGGGGCACGGACTCGAATATCACCAACGATGTCTGGTTCGGGTCACGCAGGAGTGGGGTGTTACATACAGTCTTTCTTAGTCCTTTCTGCATTCAGGGTCTCCAAAAGGCTTATGCTCTGCCAAGAAGCTTGAAGTACTGCCATTTTAGAACCTTTTTCTTTAGTGTTTCTTTATCCAAGGGTTTGTTCTCTGATTTGTTGTGATGAGAGTCCTTGCTCTCTCTAGCCTTGTGCATACATTCCTTTATTTTTAATTTCATTTTATTTCTGATTTATCAAAAAAAAAAAGAGAATGTTTAAGGACGTTGTTTTGCATGTATTGCTTGATTTAAGTTTAGGCTTAGCAATTAAGCCCGAGCCCATTCCATCCTTACCTAAAGTCAACTAGACCAAGGTTAGGCTTTTTTAAATTGTTTTTAAAGCTTTGGTTGAACTCCAGTCTTAGGTCGTCTAGTCTAGCCTAACCTAAAGCCAAAAACCCAAAGCTTGAAAGTTTTAGAAAATAACATTGTTTTTTAATTTTAAATTAAAAATAATCAAACCAATTTTGGGCCCTATCGTGCTTCGGACTATTCAAATCTAATTAGGCTCGTACTTAGACTGTATGTCTCGACCTTAAGCCTAGACATTAATTTTTAGGCTAGGCCTACTTAATGTCATCCCTATCCAAGTCCTAGATTGTTGGGCAAACCTAAAGGCTTTTAATACATGCAAAATAAAGTCCCAATTGATTGAGTTAAGACCTTATAAACTTTTATTTTGATAGCACAACACTAGGGCCCTTTCCCTTGTGATAGTTCCTCAAAATTTCTTGTATTAAGAGTATGTTGTCTTTAATTTTCCTCCCTTTTGTGAAAGTTGCTTGACTCAAATTGATAATAGAGCATAACACCTCCTTTATTCTATTTGCAATCTACTTGGAAATGACTTCGTAAATTAAGTTGCAGTAGGAAAGAGACTTAAAATGGCCTAAAGAGGAGGGATTTGATATTTTGGTTACCAAAGTAACGAAAGTTCTATTCATTTCTTTTAGCATATTCACATTGGTGAAGAATTCCATTATGCACTTTGTTACTTACTCCTTTACCAAGTTCCAAGTCTCGGGGAAAAACTATTTAAACTACCTAGACTAGGAAGAGATTTAATATTTTAGGAACCAAAGTGATGAAATTCCTATTCAATTCCTTTAATATTTAGGTGCAATGACTTTTGGAAGAAATAAATTACTTGAACTATTTGGAACAGGGGCTTTGTTAGGGTTCAATTTCCAAGTCATTTGAGTTAAAAGGCATGGTGAAAGCCTCGCTTTGTTCTCTTCCAATCATGTGAGTGAAGAATGATTTATGTACTTACATAGATGAGTGAGAGTACGTCTTTCCTATAAGGAACTTTGAAAGGAATGATGCACCCTATTTTAATCTCCTTATACTTCTAAGTTATATCTCCATAATGGTCCTCGATTTTTTTTTTAACAGTGAGTGATGGTTATTGAAAGCTTGAATGCATTACAACATAACAGGCTTTTAGCGATGAAACATTTCGTCGCTAAAAGTTAAAAAAAAGTTGCTAAATTTATTTAGTAACGATTAAAAATTATGACCGAGATTATTGCAAAAGTCCGGTAGCAAAATACTATACGTGACGTTATTACACAATCGTCGCAAAAAATATCTGGGCACGAGCGTGATACGTAGCGAAAACATAAAGGCAACAATAAAGCAATTTGTCGCAAGTTTTTATTATTTTTGCTTGTATTTTGTGGTTAAATGTTTATAACGATGAATATGTATTGGTCAGTGAAAATTATTTGCAATGAGATGGAATTAGTAAGGAAAATGTTATAGCCCTTTTTTAAAAGCTTTCTTCAACCAATTCTTAGGATTTAAGACTGCTTCTTTTTTAATTTGAATTAAGGCTTCTTCTCAAAATTTGAATTGCTATGTTGGTGTTGCAATTTGAGTTTCTTCAACTTTTCCTTTGCAACATTAAGTTTCCTTCCTTATTTGGAAGCTTCAAAATCTTGGTTGTTCTCCTCCATACCCTTTTTATCTGCTTCTATAAAACCTTCAAACCTGAGTAGATAATTGTTAAACCTGAAAATTATCTCCTCCATACCCTCGATGACTGTCATGAAACTTATCCATCAACACAAGTAAAGAGCTTTAATTGTACAACAGCACACCGCGCTAGTTATTATGTTTGTTTGTATGTTTGGTTTTTTATCCTTCGTAACCAAAAAATATATATATAAATAAAAACAAACAACTCAAACATCGGACTGCTTCCTCTCTGTCTATAGATTCTTCTTCAAAGTTCGAGAAGATTCTATTTGTGGTCCTTTCTGCGTTATTCCTTAGTTCCCTTCTCTTTCGATGGAAACTAAGTTTCTATTTGGAGCTCTAAACAAAAATAAGCTCAAGACTTAAAATGATACGTCAAAATGCTGCCGTACGGCCCAATCAAAACAGCTTTTGTTTTTTAACAAATGGGAGCACTGCTAGAATTAGGATGTTGGGTTACTCACAACAGGGCATTCAAACTTGGAAGTCACCTGTTTCAGTTTAAGATCAGAAGAGAAGGATTCGTGCTTTCGTCGTAAGTTGCATTAACTGCATGCTTGGTTTGATAGACGTAATTTTCAAGTCAATTACAAAGAGGAACTTAACACGGCCATCTAGGCTGTTTCATATCAGGAATCTCGAATGAGCATATTTTGAGAAGATTTAGTACATCAACAACTTGTTCAAACGAGATATTCTGAGAATCATGCTTAACACGAGGAAGGTATTCCAAATATAAGCTGAAAATGATACAATCCCTCTGAATCTCGAGAATTATACATGTAAATAGACCTAGCCAAATGTAACAGATGCACAAACTAGACTTATATGGGCACTTTGTGATTTTGCTAAAAATTCCAGCCAGGAGTAAACCTAAAAGGAAATATTAGACAACGGAATCTGGAATATTACTTATATAACATCAAAAAAAAAAAAAGGGGGTGAACAGAATATGCCCTCCAGATAAGCTAACTTGAATGATGCAAAAATAAAAGGAAAAAGAAAAACACAAAGCTAACTAGAGGACAGAACGACAAAGAGGGCACGTCCTATGATTGTTATCGAACCACTTGTCTAAACAACCTTTGTGGAAGAAGTGCTTGCAGGACAGTTCACTCACCTCCTCTTCAGCTTCAAATCTACACAGACACACACAGCATTCAAGTGTATTGACTCGATCATTGCCACAGCTACTACTAACACCACTAGTATTATTATCCCCGCAACTGTGGCACAAGGACTTGAACTGGGTTATAGACACTCTTCTTTCTCTTGCATTATCTTGTGAATCCTCATCTGGGTCTGCCTCAAAATCTCCTCTTTCCCGTGAATCCGCACCCATCCCTTGTAGAACAGACCTGACCATGTTCTTTATCAGAGCCAGCGACAAAACAGTATTGAGGACTAATACAGGTAACACTCCTTCCGCTGCTGCTGGGAAGCTGGAGAGCCCCATAATGAATTTCCAAAGAACCCACCAAGGAAATGAGAAAAACCTCTTGTCTTGGTGAATTGGTCCAAAAGAGCAGGTAATTAAGTAACAGACTGAGAAAAGCAGAAGCAAGCAGATTGTCTCCAAGACATCAGCAGAAAAGCTAAAATAAAATTAGCCTTCACCAGCACTTAAGAGCGTCGGGACCTAATGATAAATACCCATAGCCCAAGACTTAACCACTGGTTGAGTAACCATGGTTCAAAAAGCTGACCATGATGGTTGTTAAAGTAGCGACACGTGGAACGCGGCTGTACGATGCTCATTTTCTCCGATTTCGACATTTTCACTAGGACTAGCGATGGTAAATTAAGATGGTAACACGTGTCCTATAAGCTTTGTGGTGGGCAGCAAGCGAAGAGAGAGAGGGAGAGACAGGTTTGAGTTTGATGCGTGGAAGTTTCTTGATTTCTGGCAGCCGCGTGATGTCCTTCAAGGCCGTACGATTTGATTGAGATCTTTTCATGTACGCGTAACGGGCATAGAACCAGCTTGAGTAGGGACCACTTGATGGTTTGTGATTGAATGCTGAAACGACATTGCTCTTTGACGGGTCGACGACACTTTGCTACTTAAATATCTCTGTTGGATTGGATGTGGAAAAACATGACGCCTACGATTTAACAGAATGATTAGTCTTTTTATTTTATTGGATGGGTTAGGATGATTATGGGCTGGCATGGCAATCAGCCAGCCTCAGCCTCAGCTCCGGCGAAAGGAACAAGGAATAATTCCACTTGTAATAACATAACATGCTTCAAAGGTTACAGTTCCGATGTTCGGTGGGCGGCAGCGGCTGCAAAATTGTTTCATTTTTGCTGTTTCTGAGTTTCTGTTGTTTCAAGGTCTATTATTTGTCAAATGAACAATGGACCTCATAAAGAATGTGAAAACTACGTTTTATTGGGATTCTTAAAAGCCAGCTGGCCCCTAAAAAATTGAGTGCAAAATGACAAGAAAAGGACGTTTTATGTTTTTTTTTTTTAAGGATAATGATTCTCAAGTGAAAATTTTATGACCAGTAATAACGAGTAACTGTTGGAATTACAAATAAAAAATCACTCTATCAGAATTATATAGGAGCCTAAGATGTGGTAAATGACTAGTATACAAGTGGCCATCTGCTAATGACCTGTGCTGGTGGAAGGATCAATTCCCACTGCCCTATAATAGGATGCTTCAGCATTGGCCAATCGAGCTTGAAACATGGTCCATTCCTTTCGACACCTCTCTCTCACCTGTTACAGAGGAGGATAGCTCAGTCTAGTCACGTATTCTTCAGAACATGAAGTGCCAGCTTTAATATGTCCAAGAACACACACGCTTGAAAAAGTATAGCAATTTTATAACAGTGCTACTTACCCCTTGCCACGGCGCCTTCCCATTGTGTGATTCACCCTATTAACAAATAATTCCACATCAGAAGTTGCAGAGTTCCTATGCTATTAATGAAGGAAAAACACATGATTTGGACAATTGAAGAAGACCAAAGAGTGTCCTCACCTGGTTACCAAGTGAAGGAACGGTTTGATGAACAATCCACTGAGAGTCTACAACTCCAATCTTCTCGTGAGCAGGCTGTTCAATGGAAAATAGTTCAACATAAGACCATCATGATGCGCAATTATAAGAAATGAAGTACAATAAGCCAAAATGGATAAACTAAAGACGAGGAATAGAAGAGATTCTTGCCTCTACACATTTTCTTAGAGAGAAATCAAGACCCCATCCGTGCACCAAGTCATTCTGCAAATTCCAACACAAGGTGATTACACTAACTGTAGCATCACAATAACACACACACACACACACACACACACAGAAAGAGAGAGCTGCACATTTTTCTTTCAAGTCCAAAGATTAGGACAAACTTCTTTACCTGAATCATATGCCATACACAGCGCCATGCATCTCGTGAAAACACTGGAGCCATGATTTCAACAAATCTGTATCGGCAACCCAAAAGAATCCAGAAGTAAGCCTAGAACTCTGAACAAATTGATTCTACATAAAAGGTAAAGAAAACCAACGCATTTAAGAAGAACAAGATCAACATAGGCAAATCTATCCATACGCTGCACAAGGAGGTAAAAGTGGATCTGTGCACCAGCCAGGTTTCTCCTGAGTCTCTCTGATAGGAATTACAAAGAAAAGAAATCTTATGTGTTAGCCACACAGATCTAACGTGAAGAGTCAAGTTCTGACTTTTCTGTATGTATATTATACAGTTATTGTGTCATTCTTACTTGTGGACTTCACGATCACCTCTTCTCTTTGTCATCTGCCATGTTAACCCTTTGTTGGGTTCCAATCCTGGCTGAGAAATCTCCAAGCCATGTTTCTTCACGAGTTTTAGGTATCTAAGAGTGCAAAAGAGGGTGAAACAAAATTTTCAGTATAATAAACCAAAATAATTGTAGTGAAATTCCCAGACTTAAAACTCACTGTTCTGCATTGAAGTGCTCAACTCCCAAGTCTTCGTCCCATATAAATATGTAATCATAGGGTGCGACAATATCAGGATGTAGAAAACGTTTTGCATACCACCTAGGAGAAAACAATTCATGGAATTGTATCTTCAAACATCGTTCAAAATTTGGTGTTAAGTATACGCAAGACACTAGGACAAGGAAAGTACAAATCTTTGAGCTTGGAAATCTTTAATCCCATTTTCTCTAAGAGGCTAGCTATAGTTCATTACCATTTAGTCTGCTTTCGGACACTAATATGGATAGCCCGCTTGGACCATTCAAATTCATCCCATTCAGTCACTCGTCCATCATAGTGGAAAAGAACAATTGTAAAGTTCTCTGAAAACTGCAAGACAGACAAATAAGTCATGTAGTTACTGCAGGTAACCATAACAAGATATTTAAAAGGAAGAGAAGAAGAGCAAAGAAGGTGTACAGTAGAGGGGCAGTTAGGCAGTGTGGTGATCGGAATACGAGTGTGTGCGCGTGTGTATTTGCATGTGTAATGCACAGAGAGAGAGAGACAGAGGAAAAACCTTCTTTACACATGAATCAATATTTGCTCTTTGATCATAACCAACCGTGAAGGCTACCAGATACTTAGGTGTATGAGTAAAGTCCTGCATATCAAACACTCTCAATACTCAGTCAATTTACCATTTCTCATGCCTCAACAGAGGATTTGAGAGGAATGTGACAGATCTAGATTTTTTAATTAGTGTGGAAGATTATCTAATATATCACAGTTTACCTAATCTAATCAAATTTTTACTGCAGGGCAACATGCTACTCACAACCATGTAGCTTGTTCCTGTGACAGGACTAAAAGAAAGCAGGGGGAGAGGGTGATGATACTGTGTCAGTTTATGCATTTCTGGACAATGTCTACCATCACAGACAATGTCATGTAAACTGAAACTTCAATTGTTAAGTGCACCCAGGAAAATGCCACACATTTTTGTTTCTCACGATTCTTGTCAGAATGACATGGCAATACACATAGCAAGGAAGTTCTACATCATCACATAACTATCAAGATATTTCACACCTCGTTATTCTCCCTATCTTTAAACTGCTTCTAGATTCCAGCATAGATGAATTCCTTTGTCCCCATTTCCCTTGGCTTAAGAATCAATATACAGTTACATCAACTTCTTTTGTACCCACACACTTGTTCCAATTACAAATTAGTATGTGCTAGTAATATAACGTTTTATTCACAGCTGGACGACTTTTTAAATTTAATTGGAGCACCAGTTGCTTTTTCCACTTTAAAGGCATAGTAAATCATCTTTTACGCATTACAATAATTTATGACAGGGTTCAGGCCTAAAGTCATCTTGCATATATATATGAAAGACACACCTCACTAGGCTTGCCCCACAATCTTCGCAAATAGAAATCAGACTTGGCTGCAACTATTCCAGGTGGGAGCATTTCTGCACCTCGGGGGTTTGAAGGAACCCATATCTGCATACAGTGACAGGAAAATCATTAAATCAAGTACGAAAGGGGGAATGCACATAGCATATTTTTCGAAATAAACTAGCCGCTACTCAAGCTATTCAGTTATTCTCTAACATCAAACCCACATATCAAATTCAAAAGTCCACCTGGATGGAGCTGTGCAATGACCTACTTTTTACCATTTCAGTTAAATGTGCTCTTTTAACACAATATTTACTATAGTAGACTAACAGAAGAAATGGCTCCATAAGAAAGCTCCCTTCTGTTTTTGTTTGTCAATCCTTTTTATAACTTAAAATGGCTGGATGAGACTTAGCTTAAGAAGGTGCCTTTTATTAGCAAAATAAAAAAATGGATCTGCATTCAACTGCTTTCCCAACAGTCTATGCTGATGTCAGAAGAGATGGAAGCCAACTCAATGTACCTGACAAAACCATGTCTTCTTGAGTGCTATCTCAGTTGAAAAGCTAGATAACATAGTATAGTTTGAGTATCATGCCAACTAGATGGGCCAATCAAGCTCTCTAAAGCAGAAAAAGACCTCAGGGTATATAAAGGCTATGATGATGGAGAGTATCATTCACCTTAGCTGTATCATTCAAATTTTGAGGCCGACTGGTGTCTCTATGATAAGATAAATCATCCAAAACTTTTTGTGCTGATAGCCCTGAACTTTTGTCTTCAATGTCAGCAAGATCAACGGCAGGGAGAAAATTGGATGCAATATTTAGCTGCAAGAGTAAAACAAAAAAGTAAAAACTAGTATTGGGCACTAGGAAAACTCATCAATACAGCCAAGGAGATTACTAGAAGAGGAGAAAAACACTCTGATATCATAACATAGAAGAAAAAGAGCAGATATTCACAAATGGAAGCAGAGGAAAACACTAGATAAGCTCAAGAAAAAATGTAGACAGAAAAAGTTCAAACATCTGCATACCTTAGTTAGAGATAATGAGGGAATCGATACTCCTATTAAGAAGCCAAAAGCTATTCCCAGAAATGTGGTTATGATAAGTTTCATACTCTCATTAGGTTTTTTTGAAGGTGTACTGCAGAATAAACAAGCAGATTTTTCAGATAAGCAGTCATCTCTTTCAAATGAACTAATGATTTTGCAAAAGAATTTAAACAGTAAATTTGAACCTGCGTGTAAGGATTCCCATTCTGTTTAGAAACTTCTTGTAAGTGATGATGCAGTAAAACTCTGAACTAACAGGCCCTGAGTTCCCCGTGATATAGGCGGGACTCAGAGAAGGAACACAGGACCTGACCCAAAAAGGATAGTAAATTGGAAAGTTAGTCACAAGTGTGAATATTTATAAATGAAAAGTACATAGAACTAGTACAGTTATTTTGCAGATTCAAATCATTATGACCTACTGGACTGAGTTAAAGGATGAACTCAAGACTGCAAAGAATGCCAATGTTTAGGCTTAACAAATATAGCTGACAGCAAACTGTAACTCTCTCTTAAAGCAAAGATCTTCTATCTAATGCCTATATTAGCAAGAAGGTAAAATGATCCGAAACACAAGGATTTCCTTTTCAGAAGTGATTAGCCAATATTCAACAGCACCTGAAAATATATCTAATCCCACTAGCAACTATCTATACTAAATTCAAGTTTGGTAATAACTAAAAGAAATCGTCACATGAATTGGTATTATGGGAACCCACTCAATTATCTGAAGAGGCAAATTTTCTTAACAGAATAGCTAGCATGAGCGCCTTCCATACATCACTCCACAGGTAACTACGAAGAAGAGGACTTAGTGCCAAGTTGACAAAATAAACAGAGTGAAGATCCAGGAAATAAACAGAGTGAAGATCCAGGTAACGTCCAAGAACAACTTGTCAACTCGATCCTCCATTTTCAAGCAACTCAATGCAGCTTTTGACTAACATTAAAATACTAATGTACCACGGACTAGAAATACATATTCCTTGTAGTAAAATTAAGAGAGGAAAAAAACTGAACTAGCTTCGATTCGAAGGGAAGGAACGAAACCCACATGAAAATAAATAAAACCTTAATATTAAGTCAACATACTCAATTAATCCTCCAACACGTAAAGGGCAACCGATAAATGAACTTCGATGACATCAAAGACAATAAACTAGATATCAGTGAACGTAACCAAAAAAAAAAGAAAGAAAAAGGATGGTATGTTGATTGCCAATTGCAAAAATCGAAGAAATCAAAGATGAATAGCCTGAAAAACAGCTAAAAGCCGGCCCAAAAGAGAAAGGCACAAGACTTGGTAGCTTGAATATGAACTTTAACAAAAATAAGGAACACCCAAATCCTTAATTCACTCAAAACACGAGGGACAATAACGTGCGACCTCAATACGTACTAAACAACACGCAAGATGAGAAGACCATACCCCATAAGATCGAAACTTGCTAAACCCAAAATGAGAAAGTGAGATCAGGAGCATATAAAAAGGCATGGTACCTGCAAAAAAGGATCACGAGAACAAGCTACTTGCTCTCAAGAAATGGAGAATCAGAAGTTCCTCGGAGAAGACTAACGCTTGTGATCAACTTTTCGGTTTCTAAATATTAAAAAAAAAAAAAACCCAGAAAGAATAACGCTTGAAAAAGTTGAGATAATTAACGCAACAACTATAGATTTAGAGCCTGAACGTGAAACTCTTGAGGTTACAAGTTACAAATGAAAGAAGTTGGTGAGAGGAAGGTAGTAGTGTGCCTGTGTGTTTGTGGGTTTGGGTTTTTAGATTTTCAGGGAAAGGTATTTTAATAAGATCACCGGAGGATCTACGAGATTACGCGAACAAAGTTCTAGTTAGTGTTATATATCCATTTTCTGATTATCTGGTGTATTTTATTTAAATCTGAATTATATAGGATTTGAGATTGAGATAGGAGGGAGAAATTTTAAATTTCAGCTATTCAGTGCATACACATTTCGTAGAAACGATGAGCAGTTGCGTTAAGAAATGTATTTTCCAATTAGAACATTTTGCCCCACAGTTTTTAAAGCACATCCGTGCATTTAGCGTACAAGAAATATGTAAACTGTTAGAATTTATAACGGATTTACAAGCCCACACGAGAAAGCAAGTTAAATTATATACAAATTTAAGTGAGGTTCTATTCTAAGATTAATTGGTGATAAGTAGAATAGCTTTTTATATTTATATGTTAGTTTTCTTTTCTCTCTTTTTTTAAAATTGGACAAACTCTTACTTTATATTTCAACGTAAACTTTCCATCTTGTGATCTATAGACTATTCTTTTCGCATTGACCCAACTTACTTTGGGTAAATTGCCATTTATCCCACTTTTTAAGTTGGAATTTAAAAAAAAGCTGCATTTTATAATTTTTGCAATTATTACCAAATATTTGACAACCATAATTCAAACCATATCAGCAATTAATCCTAATTAGCAGTTCCATTTGCAAACATGGATAGCATAATACTCAAGTAGGATCGAGTCAATTAGTCCAATGAAAAATAATACAAAGTTGCATTTAATTTGTCGCTAACAGGTTTGTACATAGTCTGTAGTTTTAATCGAGTCAAAATCAGCAAAATAAGAGGACAAAGTTAAGTATTGTATTAATCGAGTCAAAATCAGGGAAAATAAGGTGACAAGTTAACTAGCTTAGACACCTAGGATAAACAAAGAAAACAACGTTAATGAGTTTGTGATTTATTGGCCTTGCATTGCATCTAAATATAGTGCAAATGACTCGGTCGAGGGACAAAGGCACACGGAGTTGGGGGTTGCCCGCGAGGAATGGCGGCGACGATTTTTTGACCTGAGCAGGTCAACGCACATCAACTTGTACAAGAGTTTTAAATGTCAGGGTCATATGAGTAATTGAGTTCTCACGTGGCCAGATCACTGGCTGACTCCTGCAATTTGGGGACGTCGCTTATCTGGTTTTTAACTGTTCATGTATTCTTCTAATTGCCTTTCCCTTGAATCGCATACGAATTATGCCAAGGTAGTAACATTAAAGTCATTTAAAAAAACTGGGTCTTGGTTTTTATCGAAAAATGGGGTCTTAGGTGGCAGAACTGAAGCCTCCAATTGAATGTCTTCTAAACTTGTAAGATAAAACGCTGCAATCAATTTCTGTCATTAAGCACCAACACGTGGTGGGTTGGGTGCACCTTCCTTTCGCTCATACGCATGCATGTTTCTTCAAAGGGACGGATCAATTTGGTCTTCCAAGTTTTATTCTGTATACTATCGTATTGATACATATGTATACACGCGTAATTAATTTGGAACACAAGCTGTACTACCTCAGTACCTCTACTAGAATGCACCTATATGTGCCTGAAAACTGTCTCTATACGTCAAATTTTGACTTGTAAAACAAAAATCAAAACACCGACTCTTAACCTCTTAGAGAGAGCTTGCATAATATACATGTTTCTATGTGTACCAATCCGGAAAGCAAAATAGTACGGATGCGTTCGGTAATAAGAAAGCCCGTTATTGAACTTTGTCTCAAGCTTTGCTTTCCTGTTTTGGGCTTACGTTGAAATCAATTTCTTCCGGTTCCAGCTATTCCATTTCCATTTCGGCCTATCACTATTTTAAGAACACTCGAGTCCGAGCTTTGTCCATACCCAACATAGTCGTGTTTAATCTTAGCTAATTAATTGCATGACATCCCTTTTAGCGGATGGAGCATGTGTGATCAGAGAATTTGGCTTCTCAAGCAAGAATCTACGCGAATGTACCATAAGAACTCTATTTGGGCATGTTTCTTACGATCCTCTCGTAAATTTTTATACTTAGTATTCAAATATCAATACATAAATCATTCATTTCTATTAACATTTTGAATATAATAATAACTACTTAAATAAAACAAATAAATCATTTATCTTGAACGGAATTTGATATGATATAGAGAGAGCTTTCAACAATCACTGTCTCCCTTAACTCTCTTTCTATAGCAGATAGCTTGATGGATACTCCAATACGTTCGTTCTATATATTATTTTGTCTGCGTACTCCATTAGGGCGGACATAAAACTAGTTTATATACTTGTTAACGTTAAACATTATACGTCCATCAAGTACTAAATTAACGGTCAAGATTTAACATACTATTAAATTAAAAAAAAACCCACAACCAATTTTAATATAAGCCTACAAAAAATTTAGGATATAACATCAAGCCATATTTCTTACATTTTCAAACTTAGCCGGATGTTTCATCATGACATTTAATAGTATAACATAAGGCTAGCAAAAAATTAAGTCTTATAAACCGTTAACATCATAAGCATCTCAACACAATAAATCACATAATGTAGATTATGGTCATATATAGTATAGTCGTATACTCCCTTCTATATACCACTATATTAAGAACTTATTATGTTTAGGTTCATAAGTTGCATATAAACAATATACAGTCCACATACTTGTTATGAAAATACATAAAAATTTCTTATTCAATCAATCATGTATACATAAATATAATGAATAAGAAATATAAAATTCATAAACATATTATTATTGAGCTCAAGAGTGTTAAAACATCATCATCAAACATTGTTATCAATCATTAATACAACCAAGACCCATTCTGAGCACATGTTCTTTAAATGTCTTTGGATGTAAACCCTTAGTTAGAGGATCTGCAATCATGAGATTCATCCTAATATATTCTATATACACTATTTATTTCTGAATCTCCTCTTTACTACAACAAAATACTTCAATTCTATGTGTTTTGCTCCTTTAGAGTATTTATCGTTTTTAGAAAAGAAAATTGTTGCAAAATTATCACAATAAATTTTCAGTTGCTTACTTACTATGTCGACAACCCCAAGCCCTGAAATAAACTTTCACAACTATAACGCATAAATTGTAGCCTCATAATAAGCTAAAATTCTACTTCTATATTGGATGAAGCAATAATAGACTGTTTAACACTTTTTCATGAGATTGCTCCTTCAGCTAATAGGAGCAAATAACCAAACGTTGACTCTCTACTATAAACACATCTAGCAAAATCTGAATCTGAATATCCTATCACTTTTAAATGATCAGACCTCTTATAAGTGAGTATGTAATCCTTTGTTGCTTGAAGATATCTCAATACTTTCTTTGCAGCCTTTCAATGATCAATACCAGGATTACTTTGATATCTACCCAACATCCCTACTACAAAATTGATGTTAGGTCTAGTAAAGGTTTGTAGGTACATAAAACTGCACACAACAGAAGCATATGGAATTGCTTCCATTTCTTTCCATTTCACATCATTCTGTGGACATTGCATAAGATTAAATTTATCTCTCTTTTGAATAGGGACTACACCTGCTGAACACTTGCTCATATTAAATTTCTCAAGAATTAGCTTTCTTAGACAATCCTAATGAACCTTCTTATCTTTTACGGAATATTGAAATTTGAATAAAATAGGATGCCTCTCCCATAACTTTCATTGCAAAACTCTTAGAATGAAATTCTTTAGTCTTATGTAACAAACCAAAATCATTAGCAATAAGCAAAATGTCATCATCATATAAAACTAGAAATGAAAACTTACTCCCATCGATCTTTAGGTAAATACACTGATCAACAGTGATTTTCTGAAAA
>JANIHZ010000001.1:7805988-7816080 GCA_027478365.1 Erythroxylum rufum
CTTTTAGGTAAAATCTTTAATTTCTATCAACTAATAAATCTTTTATAACAACATTTCATAAAATATATAAATTATACGACCATACATTCAAAATTAATTTGCCCATTTTAGTGACTAACAAATTAATTTTAATCATATTATCATAATAATTAAAAAAAAAATCCAAAGCACCATGATAAAATTTTGATTATCGGTCAAATTATCATTAATATGACCAAAATGTAAGAAATCAAAATTTTAAAAATCATTCATCCATCAACAAAATTTCATGGATCAAAATTGTAATTTTCCATTCAAAAACAAATTCCAAAAGTGATGAAAGGTGAAGCAATCGGCGGCAACATAACATGCCCAATATTCACATTAATTTTCCATATAGAATTGCAAAGACGCTCAATATCTATTCTTTTGTCATTCCATATTCGGCGGCCACAATCATGAAAATTACTATATACAGCGGCAATAATTTTTTTCAGGGAAAAATTATTCTTTATATAAAAACCTAAAATCATAATTTTTATAAACATCATAATTGAAACAATCACCAAATCAATAATCTAAAGATTATTATCTATTCAAAATTTGACGCTCTGATACTACATGTAAATTTTTATGCTTAATATTCAAACATCAATAGATAAATCATTCATGCCCATTAAGATCTTCAATATAATAATAACTATATAGATAAGCAAATAAATCACTTACCTTAAGCGAAATTTGACATAATATAAAGAGAGCTTTCAATAATTATGAACTAGTTTCTCTCTCTTAACCCTCCTTTCTATAGTTGATAGCTTGATGGATAGCCAAATATGTTCATTTGTATTTAATTTTGCCTGCGTACTCTATTAGAGTGGAGAGAGGACTAGTTTATATACCTGGGAACATTTAGTCTTGTATATTCATTAAGTATTAAACTAACGGTACCTTAGCAAAACACAATTGGCCTTGAGCTTGCTGTTAACTGTAAGAGCCAATGAAAGCAAGGGAAGGACAGGTTAAATGGTGAAAGGCAACCCACAAAGACGGTAAATCCAAGTATGCTTCCATCACTTCCCCGTACCTTAAAAGTAGAACTCCTTTTCTTTTCCTTGGTTAGGAGTACAATTTCACATGGACTTTTTGATATGAGCGTTATGCCATATTTATTCTTTAAATCGTATTTATTATAACTGCAGTGTCAAACTCAGAGAAAAAAAAGGGATTTATAGGATAGGATCAAGTAGTTAAAGTGGGAAAGCGGATGATTACGTGGTTTGCTTATAGTTGATGGTGAGTTGCTTTCTTCTCATTCTCACTTCTTCCTTGTAAGCTAAAGGTTTCTCTTCATGATAGCTTGCTTAGAATTAGAAGAAGAAGAAGAAGAAACCATTAACAACATGCACGACAGCATCTGCCAGGTGATCAGAGCTTGAGCTATTAATCTCTTGTCTCATCATTCTATTTTGCTTCGAGCAGATTGGTCAAGAGTTGCATTATCAGTTCCTTTGCTATTACTATTTGGTTGTTTTTCAGAGTATAATGATGCATGAATCATTAGGCATCCCTGCCTGTTTCTCATCAAGTGAACGGCAAAACGATGACCCAGCCACTGTGATAAGGTCCGGCCAGAGCGCATTCATGTCAATATATCGAACAAAGCTAGCTGGGCAATGTCGTTTGATCACCATCACCTGGTGCAAGGATCTGTTGTTACATGGGCTCTCTGTTACAGTTCAAGCAACAAATGGCAGAGACCACCACCACTGCAAAGTTGAACTGAAGCCATGGAACTTTTGGAGGAAACAAGGGTCTAAGCAATTTGTAATAGACGGTAGGATTGTTGATGTGGTCTGGGATTTTAAGGCAGCGAAATTCAATGGCGAGACAGAACCACAATCAGATTATTATCTTGCTATTATCTGTGAAGAAGAGGTGGCTTTACTTGTTGGAGACTTGAAGAAAAATGCTTACAGAAGGACACGTTGTAGACCTTCGCTTATTGAACCAATATTAGTATCGAGGAAGGAACACGTATTTGGGAAGAAGAGATTCACAACAAGAATCAAATCTCACGAGAAAGGGCAATTTGTCGAGATTTCAATTGAATGCAAAAAAGACGGTGATAATGGAGGGGTTGATCCTCAACTGGAAATAAAGGCAGATGGGCAACTAGCCATTCAAGTTAAGCATCTTCAATGGAAGTTTAGAGGAAATGATGCCATAAATTTGAGCAAAACTAGAGTAGAGGTTTGTTGGGATGTTCATGACTGGCTATTTGGTTCAGGTCCAAGGCATGGCCTATTTATAATTAAGCCTGTTTCACAATCTCCTTCAACAAAATCAGCACCATCGTCACCTACATCAGCATTGTCATCCACATCAATGCCATTTCTGAGTCAAGAAGTGAATAGTGCTTCAGTAGCAGATGACATTGCAGGTGGTCCATCCAGCTTTTGCTTGTTTCTGTACGCTTGGAAGATGAACTAGTTAGTGCAGAACTTACTGCCATCCTGATCCATTCAAAACTCACATGATCATGTTCTTGGTTCAGAGTACAGTGACATAGTGCTTGACACAAATCAAGTAGATTCAGCTCCCACTTAAAGAGAGATGGTTGTAAGAGTAGCACCTGGGCCCAATCGGAGCTGGAATGTTGTCATGGAATGGACAGGCCAGATCGGAACACATGCACATGGCCAAATAATTTCCCTTATCGTGAATTATGTTCCAACTTGGGAGCATTTTTGGTACTATCCTCCTCATATAATCATGTGTCAAAATGGGCTAATCATAATTTATGAGTGTGTAATGCCTTTTCGTTTTGTGTCTATTCTCGTAAAATTGTGAAAAGATTTTACTAGACTTCGGTCTTTTTCATTGTAAAACCAACAGACGTACTTAGAGATTAAGATAATCTGCCTTAGAGCTATACTACGATCCTAAAAGGCATCGTTTTGATTAGGAAGAAACAGGACCAGCAAACACAAAAGGCTACCATATTGTGGAAAAAGGTGGGAGCTTTTAACATTTTGTTTGCAGGACTACGAAAAATACTGGAGAAACATCTGCTATATGGCATCAGTGGTCCTTTCTTTTGAAAAGCCATTTCCACTTGGGGTCTTCGAGCTCTTATTGGTTGTTAAAAAGAAAAAGAAAAGGTAGCAAATTTGGTAAACATGGTGGCAAATGAGCAAACATTGTCTGCATGATCCTACCTTCAAGGGTTGGAAGATGGGAGGGCCAAATGCGAGTACTTTCTCCTTTTTGATGGAATTCCCATTAACGTGGATTTTTAAGTTGCTTTTATGGAGTTTGAAGTCGCAAAATGTTTCACCACTACAGCTCATGTTGTGAGTATACAAGTAGGACCTGTTTGACTAGATTCTTTTAATGAGTAGTCCTTTAAGTATGGATATATATATATGAAACTATTATGAAATCGGTGGAAAGTTCTTTATCTTACATATATCATTCAAAATTTTAAAATGTATAAATAGACATATCTCAAGGAAATTTTAACATACAAACTTAAGACAAAATGGTAATGAGAAAAAAAAATAAAATTATTATTTACCTTTGATATGCAATTGAAATTAAAAACACAAAGAAAGAAACAATTCTCAACTAAGCTTAATACACAAAAGAAATTAGAAACTGTACAATTTTATAACAATATTTACATGATAATGACCCTACCCCAAAATTATGGGTACCAACAATCAAACATGTATTGGCTTTTTCGCACAACAACTCAGCCTTTGACCCTAGAAAAACTAAAACATTTTCTCTTTCCCTGAGACAATGTATTAGGTTTCTTCTAGTCTAAATAGTGACGGAGCTAAATTATCATCAAAGTGCATATATTATTGTGATTGTGATGGTTATTAAAAATAATTCATAAAAGAAAGATTTTGTAACCATTAAAGATATGTTATAATTCATAATTCGAAAGCATCTTAGGCTTTGAATTATATTTACTGTCTATTAACCATCAGTAATTTGAAAAGAGTAGAAGTTTAGTCGAAGAAAAATATTTATTTGGAAATAATAATGACAAAATAGAAAAATAATAAAATAAAGTGACACACAGCTATTTACATGGTTTGGTGCAATGCCTACGTTCACGTGCAAGAGAAGAATAAAATTCACTAATTAATTTGAAGAATACAAAATGTTGAAGTAACACTCAAAACTTTTAAACCCAAATTACACTATATTTTACTCTCACATTTTCTTCCTTGTTTTCTCTAGTGAAACCATGCAAATAAATGAGTTTATATGGGTATGGTTTCGCTTCAAACTTTGGTGAGAATAATGTCACGTTTTATTGCCCAATTCTATTCAATTCACTTGATAGACAAGTGAATCAAGTAATGGTGATTTCTTCCCCTAAAAAATGCCTGGATATGGACATGCGACGCAAGTCTAAGAAGAAGGAAGTGGATGACAGAACATGTCTTTACAACGGGTATTGAAAAAAAATTCAATGCAAACATTAACAAATCTCCACCTTGACTTGAATTTTCTACTGGATGCAAAAAATTAATGAACTTTACTCCACCTTCTCCAAATAAGCCTATAAAGGTAACTCAATAATGAGAAATACCAATCAAGTCCAAGCAATGCTTGAACTTTGTAACTGAAAGAGATTTGGTCTTCATGTCAATCGGATTGTCAACAGTAACAATTTTCTTCACATAAATAGTACCTTAAGAAATGATATCACGAACAAAATGACCTTTCATAAAACATTGATCTTTAGTTAAGTGAATAACACTTTGACTATTTGATGAGTTATAAAATAGAAACGCACTTCGATCCCAACCGCAAGCGTACAGGTTATTGTAGTATGGTTATCGTTCCCATGAGAATTTGTACTAAGCAACAATTAAATTCTTTCCAGATTGTTTAAGTTAATAATAAAAAGATTTAGAAGTTGAAAAGGGTATAAATAAATCAACTATATTGAAACTACCAGGACAAAACTAATCTATATGAAAAGGAATTTCTTCTTACGAATTCACAAGTTTAAAAGTTCCAAAAATTATTTCAACTCCTACTAAGTAAATCTGAATCCTATTATTCTACTACCCCAAGCTTCTTAAGAAGTAATTCTTCTCTCTCAAGTTTGAATTACCTACTCCGTTTTATCATAATGCAAATCTCTCATTCGGAAATAGATGAAACAGAGGTGAACCGCTTAACCTAGGAAGAATAAGACTTAACCACTAATCTTTTAGCATGATTTTTAGTGGTTGTACTTGTATGATTTTTTCTAAAGAACTCAACTCTCATTAAGATCTAATAAAAACTATTCATAAGAACAGTAACCATATATAGCAGAAGTTCAGAAAACAAGATTCACCATAGAGGGTGAAACAATCTTTGAATAAGAAACTAGAAAGCACAAATCATAAATGAACTGAAAATATACTGAAAGGAAAACAAATGTTCACATGCCCTGAATTACAAGCTTTACAGAGCTCCTATCATCTATCTTCTTTTTGCTTTTTCCTCTCCCTCGTTTCTTCGTACCTCTCCTCTTTTAATATTTATTTTTCTACGTTCCCTCATAATTAGCCACTTCTACTGAATTATAACAGCTCCCTCCCACGTTCTCGCACATTTAAGACTTCTTTTAACCATTCACCATTCATTTAAACATGTGAGGAAATGTTGGAATTGCCCCTAAAGTTGCGAATTGCGATCGCACCATGACACTTGCAATCGCACCCGTATGTAAATAGCCTATCTTGTGGTCAAAAGTCCTGAGTGCGATCGCACCCTTCTAACTTGTGATCGTACCTGAATGGTATTCACAAATCCTTCTCTGTCGCGATTGCACCCTAGAAACATGTGATCGCACCAGAAGCTACCTCCAGAAGACCCATTGATATTGCGATCGCACTTCAGTGACTTGCTATCGCACCTTGATTACGCTCGCATCATTCTCCTTCACGATCGCATCATTCTCATCTTGCTCCCCTGTTCCTTCACACTCAACAAAACATCAAACTTGCCTAAAAATTAAATTAAAGTAAACTACTAAACCAAGAACGAAAAGTACCACAAACATAACTAAAAACTTTAACACTCAATAAGTAAAAACACACACATCACTATTACAATGGACGAAAATCACCTTGTAGTCTGAATTGAGCTCTTTAGATAAACCTTTTAACCAAATGGTTTTTTTTTAAATTAAAATTACCTGCATAGTCTAAACCAATATAACCATTTTACGACAATTTTTGTATTCGTCACCATTTTCCAACGATTTTGTATTCGTGATCAAAGGTGAAGCCAAAACTATGTCTTTTATGAAATTGAAAACCTAATTATCCAAAAATAGGACATAAATTGTTTGGATAGAGCCTGCAAACAATTAGGGGCCAAAACAAGGCCCATTTCTACAAGCAACAGACATTCTACTTACAAAGTAACAAAAACGACAATGTAACCCACAGCTATTAACAAAGCAAAAAAATGACAACGTTGCTGTAAGCAGCAGACAAGGTAATCTATCTATGATGACATTTTATAAATAAGGTAAATAAATCCACCCTAGTTGAAAGAGTCTCTAGATGCTTCCTAATTAGGGTTGAACCATCGCAGGAAACCTTCTTCTCTGAACTGGTCCAGTTGCTAGGTATGGGTTCCTCTATCTTGCTTTTTACCTTTTCTTCTTCTTTTTACCTTTGGTCATTGTTCTAGAATAGCGAGTCATTAACTTTCTCTTGGAGGAGTCATAGATCACTCCCATCCCAAGTGAAAGCTAGCATTGAGGTATGAAATTACTTAATTCTTTTATGCAAAGTCAGTGTCTTCTTGCTTAATCTAGATTTCCACTTAGTAGTTAGAGATCATAGGGTCTTGTTTTGGAGAGATAGCTTCAATCCCCAATCTTCATTCAACTCTTCAAGTAAGTCTTCCCTCTTTGTAAATTTGTGCTTAACTACTTTAAAGTTGATCTGTTTATCTACTTGGATTTTTTGCATGCCTTTTTTGTGTGATTTCTGCATCTTATTGATATGCTAGGGTCGACCTTCTTATTTTTGTAATTCCTTTTATTTTAAATTCTATAACAGTAGCTCTCTCTATATTTGACGAGGGGCTTGGAGGATCCAACTCTTTTTATTAGAATAGTGGTTTCAAAGGAAAGCACACTTAATTTTGCATCTCCTAAGCATAGTACATACATAATTAACGTTCTCAACATTATCATATAAAGTTGTCTCAATTAATATATCATAAAATTAACATTACTATAATGTTGTAACATTCAAATAAGAAGTTTTCTATTCATAAAGATGTCAGATCACTTATTATTATATGGCATGTGCTCTGGGTTTTATTTATCTTTAAGGGTGAGTGGCAAACAAAAAATGTGCTTATGCAAGGGATTTCTAGCTGCTTAAAAAATTAAGTTCCGATGATCTTTGCTTCTTCTATGAATTTTTTGTTAATTGCATATATTTTCATATAATTTTTCATTTCCTTTTTAAATTCTACACTCTGTTTCTATATTGATTATATCTATGACTTGATTTTGTTTCTATTAACTTTTCAAAATAAAAATGTTAACATAAATTCATCGTGAAATGTCTATGTGACAGATAGTTTCCAATAGTGAAAATGAGCTTCGATAGGAGGTATTTGGCAAAATTCTCCCTTCTAAAGAACAAGTTGATGCATAACAAATTTACTCATCAAATTCTAATCACCGATTGCCTTCAATGGCTGATCTTCTTCTTCAAGGTTTATAGTACATGAAAATGGAGGTTGTGACGATGTCTAGATGATTCATACAGGATTAGGGAAATTGGTTGTTTTAGAACAGTCGTCGATTGCAAAAACTATGTTTATTCATTGCGACAATGATGGAGTCATTCAATTAGGTTTGCATGTGTTTGAATTTGGGTTCGTTTGATTTAGCTTAAGTTTCTAGGATTTAATTTTTCAAAGGTTTGTGAAAAAATTAACGTGATTATTCTATACTATTTGTTCCTTAGGTGAAACTCATGATATGTGCGATTCATCTAATTCAGTGATCCACATTGTATTTGGAAAATCGTTCACTATATCTTCTGCTAGTTTAGTTAAAGCTAAGAAATTTTTGGAAAAAGATATCAATAAACCAACTATTGGGGAAGATCTTTATCTATTTCAATTGGTGCCTTCGAACGTGTAAAGAGTATTGTTAGTAATTCAGACATAGGGAACTCCTTTATCTTATTTACTGAGTCTCACGTCATATGAAATCTAGAAAAATAATTATTTCTTTTTCTTTTCGATGGAATAGGCGTGAAAGTTTTTTTTGTCCTTAAGAATTGTTAAAGTTCTAATTAAAATCTTGTATTACTTACCATCAATCATTATATTATATTACTTACTATATATCATTATTTATTTTTTATGTAAGAATCATATATCATTATATTACAAACTTCATGTTAAAACTATTTGAAAATTTTGTGACATCATATAAATTTTTTAAATCATATAATTTAAAAGAGAAAAATAAAAGTATAAATCTATGTAATATTAATTAATTATGAGTTTATAGTTTCATAAATTATTTAAATGATTTGACGTTTTTGTTAGGTAAATTTATTTTTACACTTAGAATCATTGTCAATAATAATAAATTTAATTTTTCTCAATATAATGTTCAGTCACAAACTAATTAAGTTGAAGTTATTGAATTCATAATTATAAATAAGAAAGTTAATTTGTTATTATACATTCAAAACCATCAAATCTCTTGTGATAATTACAAAAACTAGTTATGAAAGGCTTTCCATTTGGCGACGATTTTTCTGAATTGTTGCCAAAAGCTTGAGATATGGCAATGATTCCAGAAATCATCATTAAAAGGTGATCTTTTGGCAAACTATGTTTTGCAAATTAATTATCAAACACCCATCAGAACTTTAAATCTAGACTTAAAAAATAGTGCTTATTTTTTAATGTAATGTGAAAAAAATTAAAGTTTTGATGTGTGTTTGATAATTAATTTGCAAAACATAGTTTTGAAAAGATACCGAAAAGAAAAAATTATCTCCATAATGATTATACATAATCATAGCTTTTTAGAAAAGTGCCTTTCCAAAAAAATATTTCTCATACATGTTTAGGATATATAAGTATATATTCTTATAATTTTATTTTTAAATAAGAAGTCTAAAAGATATTATTAGATAAATTATACCATACAAACATAAGTTAGCAAGTTCATCACTCATTTTTTTAAATATTTAAATGCTTAAAATATTATATATCTCTAAAATATTAGTTAAGAATTAAAAGATTAAATATTTTAATTAAGGCATCAATTTAAATATTCTATTGTAATTAATTACTTTCATGTGTACTTTATAATTTGTATAATTTAGGACTTCGTTTACAATAAAAGTAAGAAAGCGGCAATTTCTTGTCTCCATATTGTTGTCATTATTGTTTTCTGTTTGAAGCTTTTTATTCCTCTCCTTATCTTCATCTTACATCACTTGCTAGTTGTCTTGGCTTCTCATCATAATATGTGTCATCCATCTTTTCTTATCAAGAAGAAATATGACTAGGCCAGCTTCGTAAGAGTGAAGAATCCTTAATAGGACAACAATACAACAATATACAAGCAAAGCGACATGTTAATTGCTGAAACAAGAGATTATATGAGTGGCGTGGACAAGAATGGCTCCTTCCTAAAAAAGAAAACCTTATTTAACTCCTAGCACATTTTGAAAGAAGCCTTACAAGCCCACGAAAAGCATTCCTATACGTAGTACATCCTAAGAATTAAAAATATATTAAATTAAACTATATCACATTAAAAGTTGGTGTCTTTAATTAATAAAAGTATTTATATTTATTGCATTTGATAAATTTTAATTGATTTCAAAATAAATTTAAAGCTTAAATGGAATAGAAGATCCAATAAAATAAATGTTATATGAAAGAAGTTATCTAATGATAATTATACGGCTAAAAGGCAAATTTTGAAACACGTAATCTTTGAAATATGGTACTATGTTATGATAATTACATTACACCTACAATTAATTACATTGAAGAAAACATTACCTTAATGTCTTTAACCAAAGGTTG